>SJYC01005804.1:0-52558 GCA_006408675.1 Madoqua kirkii
AGTTCCAGAAAAACGTCTAATTTTGCTTTGTTGACTACTCCAAAGCCTTTGACTGTGTGGATCACAATAAACTTTGAAAAATTCTGAAAGAGATGGGAATACCAGACCACCTGACCTCCCTCCTAAGAAATCTATATGCAGGTCAAGAAGCAACAGTTAGAACTGGACGTGGAACAGTAGACTAGTTCCAAATCAGGAAAGGAATATGTCAGGGCTGCATATTGTCACCCAGCTGATTTAACTTATATGCAGAGTATATCATGTGAAATGCCAGGCTGGATGAAGCACAAGCTGGAATCAAGATTGCTGGGAGAAATATCAATAATCTCAGATATGCAGATGACACCACCCTTATGGCAGAAAGTGAAGAGGAGCTAAAGGGCCTCTTGATGAAAGTGAAAGAGGGGAGTGAAAAAGTTGACTTAAAACTCAGCATTCAGAAAACGAAGACCATGGCATCTGGTCCCATCACTTCAAGGTAAATAGATGGGGAAACAATGGAAACAGTGAGAGACTTTATTTTGGGGGGCTCCAAAATCACTGCAGGTGGTGACTGCAGCCATGAAATTAAGAAATGCTTGCTCCTTGGAAGGAAACCTATGACCAACCTAGACACCATATTAAAAAACAGAGACATTACTAGGCCAGCAAACATCTGTCTAGTCAAAGCTATGGTTTTCTGGTAGTCATGTATGGATGTGAGAGATGGACTATAAAGAAAGCTGAGTCCTGAAGAACTGGTACTTTGGAACTGTGGTGTTGGAGAAGACTTTTGAGAGTCCTTTGAACTGCAAGGAGATCCAACCAGTCCATCCTAAAGGAAATCAGTCCTGAATATTCACTGGAAGGACTGATGCTTAAGTTCAAACTCCAATACTTTGGCCACCTAATGCAGAGAACTGACTCAGTAGAAAGACCCTGATGCTAGGAAAGATTGAGGGCAGGAGGAGAAGGGGATGACAGAGGATGAGATGGTTGGATGGCATCACTGACTTGATGGACATGAATTTGAGAAAGCTCTGGGAGTGGGTGATGGACAGGGAATTCTGGCATGCTGCAGTCCATGGGTCACAAAGAGTCAGAAATGACTGAGTGACTGAACTGACTGACCACACAGCCATAAAAAAAGAAAATTTACCATTTGCAGCAACATGGATGGACTTGGAGGGCTTTATGCTTTTTAATGAAATAAATCAGACAGAGAAAGACAGATACTATATGATATCACTCATAGGTGGAATATAAAAATACAAACTAGTGAATATAGCCAAAAAAAAAAAAAAGGCAGGCTTACAGTTATAGAGAACAAATTAGTAGTTAACAGAGGGGAGATTAGGAGGGGCAATATAGGGGTTAGGGGATTGGAGGTAAAAACTATTGGGTGTTAGATGGGATGGATATATTGTACAACACAGGAATATAGCCAATATTTTGTAATAACTGTAAATGGAGTATAATCTTTAAAAATTATATTAAAAATAAGAAATAATAAATTAGTAAAAGAAAAACCAAAAGAAAAAAGGAAAAGAAGGTCAGAGGTATTTACTTAGGAAGAATCCTGTCTAAAGTTTTGTCAAGCTGAGGGGAACATTAAGGCCATTTTAGTTAGAGGTTAATGTAACATTGTATCTAAAATTTGACAGAAACAATATTAAAAAGGCAAGGAAGATTATGGACCAAATACACTCATATACTCTGCAAGGAGTCAGACACGACTGAGCAACTGAACTGAACTAAACATTCCATTGTCTGAATGTACCACAGTTTAGTTATCCATTTATCTACTAAAAGACATCTTGTTTGCCTCCAAGTTTTCAGTTCAGTTCAGTTCAGTTGCTCAGTCGTGTCGGACTGTTTGTGACCCCATAAATCGCAGCACTCCAGGCCTCCTTGTTCATCACCAACTCCCGGAGTTCACTCAGACTCGTGTCCATTGAGTCAGTGATGACATCCAGCCATCTCACCCTCTGTCGTCCCCTTCTCCTCCTGTCCCCAATCCCTCCCAGCATCAGAGTCTTTTCCAATGAGTCAACTCTTCGCGTGAAGTGGCCAAAATACTGGAGTTTCAGCTTCAACACCATTCCTTCCAAAGAAATCCCAGGGCTGACCTCCTTCAGAATGGACTGGTTGGATCTCCTTGCAGTCCAGGGGATTCTCAAGAATCTTCTCCAAAACTACAGTCCAAGTTTTAGCAATTATGAAAAAAGCTGCTATAAATACCCATGTGCATCATCCAGCCATCTCACCCTCTGTCGTCCCCTTCTCCTCCTGTCCCCAATCCCTCCCAGCATCAGAGTCTTTTCCAATCAGTCAACTCTTCGCGTGAAGTGGCCAAAATACTGGAGTTTCAGCTTCAACACCATTCCTTCCAAAGAAATCCCAGGGCTGACCTCCTTCAGAATGGACTGGTTGGATCTCCTTGCAGTCCAGGGGATTCTCAAGAATCTTCTCCAAAACTACAGTCCAAGTTTTAGCAATTATGAAAAAAGCTGCTATAAATACCCATGTACAGGTTTTCATGTTGGATATCTTCAGTTCCTTTGGGTGAGTACCAAGGAATATGTTTTGCTGGCTCATATGGTTACAGTATGTTTAGTTTTATGAGAAACTGACAAAGTGTCTTTGAAATTGACAGTGACATTTTGCATTCCCTCTAGCATGAGAATTCTTGCTGCTTCACAACCTCACCAGCATTTGGTATTCTCAGTGTTTCAGATTTTGTCCATTCTCTTAGGTAGTACTGTCTCATTGTTTTAATTTATGTTTTCCTGAAGGCATATAGTGTGGAAAAGCTTTTCATATATTTATTAGCCATCTCCATTGCTTTTAAATGTTTCTCTTATTTTTCACCCCTATACACCCTGTTTTGTTTTTTTCTCACATCTGATATATCACTTTTCATGATTTCCTGATTCCTATAGATAATTTGTAACTTTGTGAGTTATTTCCTTAAATATGTCAAGTGTAATTATTTAAAAATCTGATTATTTCAATATCTGAAGGTTTTGCATGTTTTTTTTGTTTGTTTTTGTTGTCTTGTTTCTGCAGATCTAATTTTTTTTTAACTTCTGTGATTAGAATCTTTCTTCCAGAAATTAGTCACTGTCTTGAAGAAATTCAATGCTTAAAATATGTTGCTTTATTTATAATTTATTGAACAATTTCCATTATGTTTAGCAGGAATTTTATAGGAGTAACCTAACAAATCATTATCATAAATCAGATTTAATCAATATCTTAACCCCTAAAATATAAAAACCCTAGAACACTTTAACTCTATTTCTTTCTGCACTTATATGCTAATTTTGTCCAGATTTTAATCCTATCCTTTCTTTTGTGTTGTTGTTATTTAGTTGCCAGTGTCCAACATTTTTGCCACCCCATGGACATGAGCCCACCAGCCTTCTCTATCAATGGGATTTCCCAGGTAAGAATACTAGAGTGGGTTGCCATTATCTTCTCCAGGATCTTCCTGACCCAGGATGCGTCTCCTGCATTAGAAGTTGGATTATTTACCACTGAGTCACCAGGGAGCCACATTCTTTCTTTAGCCCTGTAAATTCAACATTGCTATTTCTGTTTTAACATTGCTATTTCTAAATTATATAGTCAATATTTGCTTTGTTTTACACACACACACACACACACACACACACATTTACTACTCATTTGCTCATCATTTCTTTTTGCATTTTAGACCATGCTTCTGGGTTAATTTTTTCTATTTTTAAAAGTTTATATAATGTAGATTTCTTAATAATAAAGCTTCTCAGTTTGAGTTAATCTAAGCATGTCTTTATTTTAGACATTCTTGAAAGATAGTTCTGCTGGGTACATAATTCTAGGTTGATAGTTTTGTCTCTCAGCAATTTAAAGACATTATACTGCATTAATGTTGTTGCTGTCATTCCAGCTGCATTTCTATGTTTTCTCATGTTTCCAGGATTTGAAAAACAATTTAGCCTATGTAAAACATATTGTTATTCCTAAATCAGTAGAGATTTGTGCTTTTATTAAAATCTCAAAAAGTATAGCCAAAATGTGTCTAAAATTTGTCTTTCCTCCTTTCTATCTATTCTCTCTTTCTGTAATTCTGTCTAGATCTATGTTAACCTTTTATGTCCTTGATATCTCTCTCATATTTCTCATATCCTTGTCTGTGATGTATAATTTCTCAAGAAATAACATTATTAATTCTATCTTTAGATATATTTACTGCTTAATCATTGATTGAATTTTTTATTTCAACAGTTATATTTTCATTTTTAGATGTCTCACTCTCCCTTCAAATATATGGATTCATAACTTTTAACTGGTTATCTTTGTAATGAATTCTTTTATTTCTCTAAACATTTCATGCAAATTTGCCCAAAGTTCTTTATTTTATGAATCTACAGAAAAATCTTGGGAGTGGAAATCTGTTGTTTATTGTTTTTAACTGACTAATGTTAACTGATGTTTTCTTTGTAGTCTTTGATTAATTGCCTAATCTTAACTATGTGACATTCCAGTGAGTCTACGTTAGACAAGTATGTTAGTGGAGAGGATTTTCTTCTGCTTCTGCTGACACCCAAAGAGTTTCTACAGCTAAGGGTCATTTTAATTCCCTTTAATAATCCTGTATCACTGAGAGTTTAGGCTCAACTTGATGTTTCTGGGCTGTCCAAGGCCTAGTGTTCCAACAGCAGTGCTGCTACCAGCTTCTGCCTTCATGTTCTCAGGGGATCCCAATCCTTCTTGGCCGTCTACTCTCCTACCTCCCAGCTCTGGCCAGAGGTAACTCTATCCACAATGACTCCTCCTCCCAGAAAGAGAAAATTCTTAAAAAGCAGTGCTTAGTCTTGATTTGTAGGCAGAGAGATATCTGCATTGCTGACTATCAAAATCTTTCTCTACCAGGAACATTTGAATAAAACTCTGAAAAGTTTCTTCATTCATTAAGAAAATCAACACATATTTTTGTAGTGCCTACTAAGTGCCAGGCACGGTACTTGTTAGATACTCAATCAATACTTGTTAATTTGACATGACTTTATAAACAACATTTACTTTATTTTCTGATCTTTCCAGTTCCCTCATTGCCATTTCTAACTTCTCTCTCTGAGATCATGGTTTTCCTCTGTATTCTTGTTTGATTGAATAACAAATATGGGGAATTTAGAAGCAATCATCAGAGAGGAAGAGGGGAGATGATTGTGTTAAAAACAAATGGACAAAATAGAGCTAAATCCCAAATTATTAACAAATTGTTCCAGAAGTTAATTTGAAAGCTTAACTTTCAAATTGACTGATGGGAACATGGGAACCTATTTAACTCATAATGTAGCAGATTACGCATATGCTCATTTATTCAATAAATGATTACCAAGTACCTATTATTTCCCAGGCACTGTAAAAGGTTGCTGGGGACACAGTAATAATCAAAATAAAGTAGTTCCTGTTCTTACATAGCTTACTGTTTAGCCAGAGATGCAAACTATCCAAGCAGTAGCAATGAAAATTCAACCAGCCATGAAAACAATGAAGAAATACAGGGAGATGTGGAAGGACACAAAACGTGAAGAGGTTAGCCTAACGAAGGAGAAGGAACAGTGAGAGGTGTTGGAGAAAATGTGTGTAAACAGTAGGCAGGGAAATCTATCACCTTAGTGAGACACACAGAAGTTATGACTGATGGAATTGAAGAGAATCCAGAGCCACTTTTGGGAAAGATAATGAAAGATGAATCTGGAATGGTACTAAGGCCTGGTAACTGAAAGCAATATTGAAACTTTTAAATTTATCCTAAGGGCAACTGGGGAGAGTGAAAAAGCTGGCTTGAAACTCAACATTCAAAAAACTAAGATCATGGCATCCAGTCCCGTCACTTCATGGCAAACAGATGGGGGCAAAGTGGAAAGAGTGGCAGATTTTATTTTCTTGGGGTCCAAAATCACTCTGGACAGTGACTACAGCCGCAAAATTAAAAGACACTTGCTCTGTAGAAGGAAAGTGATGACAAACCTAGAGAGCATATCAAAAAGCAGGGACATTACTTTGCCAACAATGTTCTGTCTAGTCAAAGCTATGATTTTTCTAATAGTCATGTACAGATGGGGTCCAAAATCACTCTGGACAGTGACTACAGCCGCAAAATTAAAAGACACTTGCTCTGTAGAAGGAAAGTGATGACAAACCTAGAGAGCATATCAAAAAGCAGGGACATTACTTTGCCAACAATGTTCTGTCTAGTCAAAGCTATGATTTTTCTAATAGTCATGTACAGATGTGAGAGTTGGACCATAAAGAAGGCTGAGTGCTGCAGAACTGATGCTTTTGAATTGTGGTGCTGGAGAAGACTCCTGAGAGTCCCTATTACAGCAAGGAGGTCAAACCTGTCAATCTTAAAGGAAATCAACCCTGACTATTCGTTGGAAGGACCGATGCTGAAGCTCCAATACTATGGCCACCTGATGCAAAGAGCCTACTATTGGAAAAGACCCTGATGGTGGGGAAAGACTGAGGGCAGGAAGTGAAGGGCTCGACAGAGGATGGGATGGTTGGATGGCATCCCTGACTCAATGGACACAAATTTGAACAAACCTTGGGAGATAGTAAAGGACAGGGAAGCCTGGCATGTGGTAGTCCATGGGGTTGCAGAGTTGGACACAACTTAGTGACTCAACAACAACCACAAAGGACAATGGAGAGTCACTAAAGGACTTTCTAACTTGACTATGAAAGTAATTTGACTATGTTGACAATTTGCAAAGATTCTTTGGCTAGAATGTGAAAAATGAAAAGAATGGCAGAGACAGGGGAGTCTGGGAAACTAGGTAATGTATTTTCAGCAATTCAGGTGAGAGAGCATTGAGGAAAATGGATGAATTCAACAACTGAAAAATAATTCTTATAAGGAAGTGAGAAGGCTTAGGAAAATAATGGATCAAGAGATGACTTTGGATTTAGCTTAGTCAGTTCTTTCTAGAGGGAAATAAATGCTGCAGAAGTTTGATCTTAGGAACACTTGGTCCTAGCTGCCAACCAAACTTCCATAAAATACTGGAATGGATAATGGGATTTCCTTCTGTTTCTTCTTTGACTCAGGAAAGAAAGAGGATTTTTGCTTGCTCATCCCTAGTTGAAAAAGGAATGCTATCTCCAATATAGGCATTATGCTGTGTGGGCTAAGTCGCTTCAGTCGTGTCTGACTCTTTGTGATGCTATGAACTGTAGCCCTCCAGGCTCCTCTGTCCATGGGTTTCTCCAGGCAAGAATACTGGAATGGGCTGCCATTGCCTTCTCCAGGGGACCTTCCCCACCCAGGGATGGAACCTGCATCTGTTATGTAGCCTATATTGGCAGGCAGGTCCTTTACCACTAGTACCACCTGGGAAGGCCCAAATGGGCATTAAGTAGAAGGGGAAAAATCAGGCTGTCAATCTGCCTTGATGGAATGAAGAGATGACAAAGATAGATTTGTGGGTGGTCTTATCCAGGAGGTGGGGAGAGTAGGGATCCCAACTTGAGCATAGCTGGGGGCCGCTGCTATCCAGCTGTTATCTGGTAGGACTTGTGGACTGATAAGATGTGTCCACCAGGAACCCAAAAGCCTCCTAGAAAACAGTACATTTAATATAGCATTAAATATTACAGAAAACAGGTTAATCTAAGTATAATAAAATGTTTATCATGTAGAGGTTAAAACTATGGATTCTGTGATGGAAATTCAGGTGAGCTATTTCAAATCCTAAAAGATGATGCTGTAAAGTGCTGTACTCAATATGCCAGCAAATTTGGAAAACTCAGCAGTGGCCACAGGACTGGAAAAGGTCAGTTTTCATTCCAGTCCCAAAGAAGGGCAATACCAAAGAATGTTCAAACTACCACACAGTTGCACTCATTTCACATGTTAGCAAAGTAATGTTCAAAATTCTCCAAGCTAGGCTTCAACAGTACGTAAATTGAGAACTCCCAGGTGTTCAAGCTGGATTTAAAAAAGGCAGAGGAACCAGAGATCGAGATCAAATTGTCAACATCCATTGGATCATAGAAAAAGCAAGAGAATTCTAGAAAAACATCTAGTACTGCTTTAACAGCTACGTTAAAGCCTTTGACTGTGTGGATCACAACAAACTGTGGAAAATTCTTAAAGCAATGGGAATACCAGATCACCTGACCTGCCTCCTGAGAAACCTGTATGCAGGTCAAGAAGCAAGAGTTAGAACTGGACATGGAACAATAGACTGGTTCCAAATTGGGAAAGGAGTACATCAAGGCTGTATTTTGTCACCTTGCCTATTTAACTTATATGCAGAGTACATCATGTGAAATGCTGTGCTGGATGAAGCACAAGCTCGACTCAAGATTGCTGGAAGAAATATCAATAATCTCAGATATGCGGATGACACCACTGTTGTGGAAGAAAGTGAAGAAGAACTAAAGAGCCTCTTGATGAAAGTGAAAGAGGAGAGTGAAAAAACTGGCTTAAAACTCAACATTCCAAAAATGAAGATCATGCCATCACTTCATGGCAAATAGATGAGGAGACAATAGAAATAGTGGCAGGCTTTTATTTTCTTGGGCTCCAAAATCACTGCAGATGGTGACTGCAGCCATGAAATTGATTCATGTCAATGTATGGCAAAAACCACTACAATATTATAAAGAAGTTAGCCTCCAATTAAAATAAATTAATTTAAAAAAAAAAGAAAGAAAAGACCCTGATGCTGGTAAAGATGAAGATAGGAGGATAAGGGGATGACAAAGGATGAGATTGCTGGATGGCATCACTTACTCAATGGACATGAGTTTGAGCAAGCGCTGGAAAGTGGTGAAGGACAGGGAAGCCTGGCATGCTGCAGTCCATGGGGTTGCAAAGAGTCTGACACAACTGAGTAACTGAACAACAAAGAGTTATAGCATGATAGTTAATAACAAGAGTTCAAATTCCACCTTCACCACTGTATGGGTCCAGTTTCCTTATTTGTAAAAAGAATAACTTTCCTCCTTGTCTGATTCGGTGGTGGTGAGGATAAAATGAAGTAGTCTGTACAAAGCACTTTAATCTCTGACACATGACTCAAGAAAGCTAATATTGTTAGCTCAGCTCTTCATGGACTTCAAACTTGAGCTTTGAGGAGGAGATAGGGGTGGCAAGGAGTAGGTGAGAAAAAAATAATGAAATAAAAGATTTTATTAGAATCTCATAAATATATTAGGGCAAGACCAAATGCAGGTCAAAGTCATTTCTGGAGAAACGTTCCTTTGGTGTTTTAAACAACTTGTTCTGTTTGTCATATGATATGTAGTCTTAGAGAGGCATATTACCAATATGAAAAAAAAATCTGACCTTTTAAGAAGCAAATAAGGTAATCCTGGGCAAAACCTCTCAATTGTGTTTCTGCTAATGTACGTGAAGTACATGCTACTCGCTCAGTAGGAAAGACTATTGGCAGACTGACAAAATGAATCATTGCTGAAATGTATTCAAAGAGAATTAGAGAGCAGAACCAGGGACAGAATCTAACAGGAAATAAGCCCCATGGGTCATTCTGAGTTATAACTTTTTCAATGTGTCTGTATGAGTTTGTGTTTATTTGTATAATACTAGGATGTACTGTATTGAGCAAGGGGAATACTTTTCTGTAACATACGGGAAAGTTTTCTTTTATCATTCAAGTTTTATCATCTGGTTTTTCACTTTTTATGCAAGTTTTTTTCCCCCCTATCACGTTAGAATAATTTTGGTCAATGTTTTTATTTTTATTTTTTAAAGTATGCCTACCGTTTATTTTTCTGTCCTTAGAGAAAGTTAAGAGTCATAATGGCTTTCTTTTATCAGAATGGAACCTATTCTACACAAAACTTAAAATTCATTCTTGGTTTTCAGCTGAAACTTGACAAGATAAGCCACATTGATACTTTCTAGTCTTCAGCTTTCAAAGTATTTTTTGCAGTCTCCTTTTCACTTTGCATCTAGAAAAATATTTTAAAAACTCAAGTATGAATATGTAGTTTCCCTGTTTAATTAAGACTTTTCAGTGATTCTTCCATTGATTTAAAACTTACCAGACTTACCCCAATTTGGCACATACTTACCGCTCCAGCTGGGGCTCCCAATCTGATTCCTTTTTATCTCACAGGGCTTACTTCTGTTCTTCAGTGTATTTCTTTCTGGGTCAGATATTTAAATCTCAAGTACAGACGTAGGCAGAGTAATGTGAAGTGAAACAAGTCCAGTGTAGAGTGGCGGTATCTTGTGCAAACTGAATCACACATACACTCATAGAAGCAGCTGCTTCTTGATTCAGCTGAAAGTTGCCATGTGTTAGATCTAATTTTTCAAGAAATCTGTGTGTGTGTGTGTGTGTGATCTCCAGGTTCTTAAATGTTGGCAACTGTTTTTCTAAGCACTCCAAAAGCCAATAAATCATGTTCTGCTTGCTGTTACTGTTCCTGTAGGGAGCCAGACTGCTCATTCTTCAAGACTCTAGTTCTTCTTTTCATTACCCCATCTCCCTCAGCCTTAGCCTCTCATCTCTTCAGGAGAGCCCCTGTATAGTTAAATTCCATCGCTTTATAGCTCTTAGAGCAGCTCTCACTGTTCCTTTTGTAACATTCATCATACCTTTTTTGACTCTTCATGCCCATCAGACTCTTATGAATTCCATGAGGTTAGAGACCATGCACATCTTTTCCATTGTGTCTAGAACAATGATGGGGATATAAAAGACCATTCAAAAGTATTTGTGAATCTAGTAGAAGTGGATTAAAATATTATCCTCATTACATTGTGCTCATTCACTCAGTCATGTCCAACTCTTTGCAGCCCCATAAATGGTAGCCTGCCAGTCTCCTCTGTCCATGGAATTTTCCAGACAAGAATACTAGAGTGGGGTACCATTTCCTCCTCCAAGGGATCTTCTCAATCCAGAGATTGAACCCACATCTCTTGTGTCTCCGGCATTATGTCTCCTCATTATATTAATGTTAGATACATGTTTATATATATATAATATATAAAAATATATATAATATATATAAAATATAAATATACACACAGACACACATACACATATACTATATTAACCTCATTTTATAGAATGAACACTGTGGACTTAAAATGACCTTTCTGTGATCATATAGTTCTTAGTAATCCAGTGTTTGAGTCAGAGGTCATAGCTCTTGTAACTGGACCATGTTGCTTTTCTTAGTAATCTTAGATCTTCATAATATTGCAAATCTGATAGCTTTAACCACTATGAATTATTTAAACTAATTCTGAATATATGATTTAGTATTTCTTATATAGATGGAGAAAGTGAGATCAAAAGGAAACCTAGGAAAGCAAAAATAATGTTATTAAAAGACATAGGTAATGATGCTAAAGCTGAAACTCCAGTACTCTGGCCACCTCATGCGAAGAATTGACTCATTGGAAAAGACTCTGATGCTGAGAGGGATTGGGGGCAGGAGGAAACGGGGATGACAGAGGATGAGATGGCTGGATGGCATCACTGACTCAGTAGATGTGAGTTTGAGTGAACTCTGAGAGTCGGTGATGGACAGGGAGGCCTGGCGTGCTGCGATTCATGGGGTCACAAAGAGTGGGACACGACTGAGCAACTGAGCTGAACTGAACTGAATCCCATCATGAGGGCTTCACCTTCATGACCGCATTCAACCCAAGTTACTTGCCAAAATCTCCATCTCCAGATATCATAACATTGGGAATTAGGGCTTCAACATATGAAATTCAGGGAACACAGCCCAGTCCATAGCAATTCAATTCAGTGGCTTTGTTGATTGGCAGTAATATTGCACAGGGTGAAACTGTTGTCCTTCACATTTTATCACACCAGGAAAATATGTCTGGGCTTGCATTTAGTGAGGCTAAGATAGATAATGTCCACTTGATTTGTCCAGTTTCCCATGAGAAATTTTATCCATTGATAATGTCTATTTTATTAGGAGATATTTAACTTGAATAAGTTAAGGATGTAACAACAAAGGAATAAAAACAGGAAAGCATAATTTTCAAACCAACAGAGGGGAAAAATGGAATAATACAAAATATACTCAGTAGCTCCCATGACCCACCAAGAAAGGCAAGAAAGAGAATGAAAGGAAAAGGGTAGATCAGGTGGTACAAATGAAACTCGCAAAATGCTGAGGTCAATTTAAACCTATTATTTATTAGTAGTAAAGAACCTGCCTGCCAACGCAGGAGATGTAAGAGATGTGGGTTTGATCCTTGGGTTGGGAAGATCCCCTGGAGGAAGAAATGGCAACCCACTCCAGTATTCTTGCCTGGAGAATCCCATGGACAGAGGAGCCTGCTGGGCTACATGGGATTACAAAGAGTTGGACACGACTGAAGTGACTTAGCACCCATAGTACACATAAATGAACTAAATGTGTCAGTTAACAGAATGATTATCAGACTGCTTAAAAATCCTACCTATAGGTTGTTGAAAAGAGACATTTATAAACATAAAATACACAATTTTAAAAGGGTGGGAAAATGAAGTAGCACATAAAAACCAACCAAAAGAAAGCTAATATATCATATAAAATGCTTATCATTGTTCAGTCACTAAGTCGAGTCCGATTCTTTTGCAACCGCCATGGACTGTAGCCCACCAGGTTCCTCTGTCCATGGGATTTCTTAGACAAGTACATTGGAGTGAGTTGCCATTTCCTTCTCCAGAAGCTTCCTGATCCAGAGATCGGACCTGCATCTTCTCCATGTCTCCTGCATTGGCAGGTGGATTCTTCACCACTGAGCCACCAGAGAAGCCAAAGAGATAAAATAAACATTAATAAAAAATATATATACACAGCAATTACAGTTGCTGGAATTATATACAACACCATGTATGGATCATATCAAAATGTTAAGCTGAAGGAGCAAAACACGAAAGAATGCATATAGTGTGATCCCATCTTTGGTATGCTAAAAACACAGGCAGAAATGCAGTTTTATGTTTTGACTTGGATGATGGTTATATGCTTTTTAACTTTTGATTATTTTTATTGTGCTGTGCTTATTTCTTAAGGATTCTTTAATAAATTATCAGAAATATAGTCACTTAAAGTAACACAAATTAATTTTCTTATAGTTCTGTGAATTAGAAATCCAACAGAAGTCTCACTGAGCATAAATCAATGAATCAGCAGGGCTTTGTGACTTTTTGGAGACTCTTGGGAAGGATTTCCTTCCATTTTCCAGTTTCTATAGGTGACTGGTGTTCCTTGACTCTTGGTCACCTTACTCCATCTTCAGTGTTAGGAACAGCTTCTCACATAACGCATTAAAAAAAAATGTTTATTTATGTATTTGGTGTGCTGGGTCTTAGTTGCAGCACCTGGAATCTTCAGTCTTCACTGTGGCATGTGAATGCTTAGCTGTGTCACGTGGGATTGAGTTCCCTGACCAGAGATCAAATCTGGGTCCCCTGCATTGGGAGGGTAGAGTCTTGGCCTTTGTACCAACAGGAAAGCCCATCCCATAACATCATTCTTACCGCCTCTTCTTCTCTCTTTCACTTTAATCACTCTTGTGATTATAATTGGGCCAATATTAGATAATCTAATGTAACCTTCCCACATCTAGGGGTTTTTTTTCTTTTCTATTTTTGGCTCTGTCATGTAGCTTGCAGGATCTTAGTTTCTCAACTGGGGACTGAACCCAGGCCCTTGGCAGTGAAAGCACAGAATCCTGAACACTGAACTTCCAGGGAATTCCTCCCATATCAAGATTTTTAAATCACATCTACAAAGTCCTTTTTTGCATATAAAGTAACAACATAGTCACAGTTCTTGGTGATTAGGATATGGATGTCTTGGGGTCATTTTCTTGCCTATCATAGATATATGTTTACTTAGGTGTGCATATTATATTTCACAACAAGATATTTTGGTGGGAGTGAAGAGAGGGAGTGGGAAAGAAGCAGGAGAAGAAGGTGGTGGAAGAGTGGAATATTTTAAAAGTTGAATTAATAAAATATGAATGGTAACTAGTTTAGTAGACCCAAAAAACCTGAATTGTAAGTTAGCAGTGAGAAAATCCAAGAAGAATTTAGAAAAAAATACTCTAGATCCCCAAAGGCTCAGAAATTATTGATATCAGGTACCTGTGAAAGTGGGGGTGAAGATAAAGAGCTGGAAACAGTAGAGTGGTTGACACTCTGTTTAAGAAGCATCAGACTTCAGACTGCCTTCCTTGCTTTTTGCATCTGAGCTTTGGAAGAAGGGCAGAGACACAGACAGCATAGAATGAGGGCCTGTGGACTAGTGGACAACAGCTACAGCTGAAGGCATTAGGCCCTTACCAGAGTCAGGTTTACATGAATGTTACATTCTCAGTGTTGTGACACTCAGCTTTCTCATACCTAAAACAGGGACAATGAAACTCATTTCATAACTCTCCTTGGAGGGTAATGAGTTTAAATATTTGGCACAATGCCTGAAACATATATGAGGGCCCCATTAGGTGATTTTAAAAATAATCAGGATAGCTATGCATTGAGAGGAAATTATTCATTCATTTGCTTGTTTATGTATTGGTTGGCTCAGGTCTTCGTCGCCGTGCTTGGCCTTTCTCTAGTTGCTGCAAAGGGGGGCTGCTCTCTAGCTGCAGTGCATGGTTTCCCATTGCAGTGGTTTCTCTGCATGCAGGGCATGGACTTCAGGTGCTTGGACTTCGGTAGCTGTGGTGTACAGGCTAAATAGTTGTGTTGCATGGGCGGAGTTGCTCTGCGGCATGTGACATCTTCCCAGACCAGCCACTGAACTCGTGTCCCCTCTCTTGCCGGCCTTCTGTACTGGCTCAGATGGTTAAAGTGGTCCAGTGGTAAAGAATCTGCTGACAATGCAGGAGACCCAGGTTCAATTTCCACATCTGGAAGATCCCCTGAAGGAGGGTATGGCAACCCACTCCAGTATCCTTGCCTGGAGAATTCCATGGGCAGAGGAGCCTGACGGGCTAGCGTCCATGGGGTTGAAAAGAGTTGAACATGACTGAAGTGACTTGGCATGCACACACGCCCCTGCATTGGTAGGCAGATTCTTTTACCGCTGGACCACTAGGAAAGTCCAAGGGAGAATCTTGAGCTAGGCTGGATCCTCTCCGTTTGCCAGGCCTTGACCCACACATGTCCACAGTGAGTGGAAGGTGAACCTAAGGAAATACAGTGAAATTGAAGAAAAAGTAGAATAGGAACTGTGAGAACAAGCAGGATAGACTTGGTGGTGGTGTACTCTTGCAAAAAAAATAAGGACATGTGTGAGTTTACAGTATCTGTACTTAATAAATACTGTGTAGATAATATAATTTATGTTAGCTTAAGCACTGAAAAGTAATAAACTAATTGGTAAATTCAGGTTCCAATAAAATTTCTTGCTAAAATAGTTTGCTGATAATATAATATTTCAAATAGTATTATAAGTATAAATTTTTAAAAATAATGAAACTACATAAGAGAGAGTTTGGGAAATAAGGGGAGAAAAATCATCTCCATCAAATTATAAACTGAGCAAATATTGCTGACATTTTGCAGTCTCTTTCTCAAAGTAAACCAACCATTCATTACAAATATTTAATTTTTTAATCATAATAAGCATACAATTTTATATTTTCTGCTTTAAAATTTAGTTCACATGCATTTTTACATTGCTACAGTCTTTTAAACTTTGTAACATTATATCTGGTCTAATATTTATAAAATGTACTTTATTTTTAGAAATTGAAGTTGTATTGACTTTGTAGCATACACCATGATGTGATAAACAACTTTGTGTATTTTTTAATAATTTGTAATTGTTCCCTTAGGATAGATAGCAGTCTTTATTTTTTAGATTTTAGATATATAATTATATAATCAGATACTTTGAGTTACAAATGACTTTAAAATTATTAGATGTCAAGTTATTCAGTTCACTTCAGTTGCTTAGTCGTGTCTGACTCTTCGCGACCCCATGGATTGCAGCACACAAGGCTTCCCTGTCTATCACCAACTCCCAGAGTTTACTCAAACTCATGTCCATACAGTCAGTGATGCCATCCAGCCATCTCATCCTCTGTCGTCCCCTTCTCCTGCCTTCAGTCTTTACCAGGATTAGGGTCTTTTCAAATAAGTCAGTTCTTTGCATCAGGTGGCCAAAGTATTGGAGTCTCAGCTTCAACATCAGTCGTTTCAATGAATATTCAGGACTGATTTCCTTTAGGATGGACTGGTTGGATCTCCTTGCAGTCCAAGGGACTCACAAGAGTCTTCTCCAACACCACAGTTCAAAAGCATCTATTCTTTGGTGCTGAGCCTTCTTTATAGTCCAACTCTCACATCCATACATGACTACTGGAAAAACCATAGCTTTGACTAGACAGACCTTTGTTGGCAAAGTAATGTTTCTGCTTTTAAATATGCTAACTAGGTTGGTCATAACTTTTCTTCCAAGGAGCAAGCATCTTTTAATTTCATGACTGCAGTCTCCATCTGCAATGATTTGGGAGCCCAAGAAAATAAAGTCTAACTACTGTTCCCCCATCTATTTGCCATCAAGTGTTGGGACTGGATGCCATGATCTTAGTTTTCTGAATGTTGAGTTTTAAGCTAACTTTTTCACTCTCCTCTTTCAGTTTTATCAAGAGGCTCTTTAGTTCTTCTTCGCCTTCCGCCATAAGGGTGGTGTCTGCATATCTGAGGTTATTGATATTTCTCCCGGCAATCTTGAGTCCAGCTTGTGCTTTTCCAGCCCAGCGTTTTTCATGATGTACTCTGCATATGAGTTAAATAAGCAGGGTGACAATATGCAGCCTTGAGGTACTCCTTTCCCAATTTGTAACCAGTCTGTTGTTCCATGTCCAGTTCTAACTGTTGCTTCTGACCTGCATACAGATTTCTAAGGAGGCAGGTAAGGAGGTCTGGTTTTCCCATCTCTTGAAGAATTTTCCATAGTTTATTGTGATCCAACAGTCAAAGGCTTTGGCGTAGTCTATAAAGCAGAAGTGGATGTTTTTCTGGAACTCTCTTGCATTTTTTGATGATCCAGTGGATGTTGGCAGTTTGATCTCTGGTTCCTCTGTCTTTGCTAAATTGAGCTTGAACATCTGGAAGTTCATGGTTCATGTACTGTTGAAACCTGGCTTGGAGACTTTCGAGCATTACTTTACTAGCGTGTGACATGAGTGCAATTGTGCGGTAGTTTGAGCATTCTTTGGCATTGCCTTTCTTTGGGATTGGAATGCAAACTGACCTTTTCCAGTCCTGTGGCCACTCCTGAGTTTTCCAAATTTGCTGGCATGTTGAGTGCCGCACTTTCACAGCATTGTCTTTTAGGATTTGAAATAGCTCAACTGGAATTCCATCACCTCCACTAGCTTTGTTTATAGTGTTGCTTCCTGAGGCCCACTTGACTTTACATTCCAGGATGTCTGGATCTAGCTGGGTGATCATACCATTGTGGTTATCTGAGTTGTGAAGATCTTTCTTTGTACAGTTCTGTGTATTCTTGCCATCTCTTCTTTATATCTTCTGTTTCTGTTAGGTCCATACTATTTCTGTCCTTTATCAAGCCCATCTTTGCATGAAATGTTCCTTTGGTATCTCTGATTTTCTTGACAAAATCTCTAGTCTTTCCCATTCTGCTGTTTTCCTCTATTTCTTTGCATTTATCGCTGTGGAAAGCTTCCTTATCTCTCCTTGCTATTCTTTGGAACTCTGCATTCTTTCCTTTTCTCCTTTGCCTTTTGCTTCTCTTCTGTTCACAGCTATTTGTAAGGCCTCCTCAGAGAACCATTTTGCCATTTTGCATTTCTTTTTCTTGGAAATAGTGTTAATCACTGCCTCCTGTACAATGTCATGAACCTCCGTCCATAGTTATGAGCCAAAGTTATTCTTTAGCCAAAGTTAAGCAATCAAAAACTCTAAATTATTGAAAATAACATTTCTCATAGATTTGTGTCAAAGCAGCTAAAAATGCTCAAGCCCCATTGCGAGTCACTTTACTTCCAGTGATTATTTTTTAAAAAGATTAAAGTCTATTAACTTTTGGTAAAGTTCATAGGAGAATAGAATTTATCTGATTTTATATTGTTTAAGAACCAACTGAAAGCATACACAGAGTATTAGGATTTTATTCATGTTTTTAAAATTGGTATAGGTAATGGTGGGCTTCCCTGGTGGCTCAGATGGTAAAGAATCCACCTGCAATGTGAGAGACCCTGGTTCGATTCCTGGACTAGAAAGATCCACTGGAGGAGGGCATGGCAACCCAGTCCAATATTCTTGCCTGAAGAATCCCCATGGACAGAGGAGCCTGGCGGGCTACAGTCCATGAGGTCACAAAGAGTTAGACACAACTGAGCAGCTAGCCACAGCGCAGCATAAACAATGGCAACATTGGAAACTCTAAAATGGTGAGGCTTATTGGCTACTTTTATTGCTTTATTCTTGGTTATCATATCACTAATGAGATTAAAATAACTAATGATATTTCCACTGTACCTTTACATGAGCCCTGGTGGCTTAGACAGTAAAGCGTATGCCTGCAATGTGGGAGACTCGGGTTCAGTCCCTGGACTGGGAAAATCTCTTGGAGAAGGAAATGGCAACCGACTCCAGTACTCTTGCCTGGAGAATTTTATGGACAGAGGAGCGTGGTAGGCTACAGTCCATGGGGTCATAAAGAGTTGGACACGACCGGGTGACTTCACTTCACTTCACCTTTAAATGAGTGAGTTCAGTTTGTTGTGTCAATACTGTGATACTCATCCACCACATGTATCATCTTTGTGGAAAAAATTCCCCAAATTATTAACATATTCAAATCACATTCCAAGTAGTCTGAGTAGTGACCACACAACAGATGATGTGAAATTTTGGTATTTTTATATGGAAACGATAGAAAATGTAATTCAGGAAGTTAAGTCTGTTGTAAAGGTAGTTTATTATGATTACCATTTAATTCAGTATGAGTCTTTTGGATGCCTCATCTCTAGGACCTTCTGGCTTCCTATTGGGTAGAGTAATATTGCACACCTTAACAGTTTGAAAAAAAAAAGTGTGAGTATATGACTCGCAACATTAAAGCAATGGTCAAGATTAGTAATTAACTTTTTTTTGAAGGAGACTATTTATTTAAGAAAAGTATATTGAACACTCACCGTGAGTCAATATAAAACTCCAGCTGAATGGATAATGAATAAATCCAATTTGCTGTCTTGAGTGAACTCATCATAGTTCATAGGACTTAGGATATCAGGCACTAAGTTTTCCTTTCTCTTTTCTATCCTGTATGATTTATCTGTCTCTCTCAGAATACTTTTCTTATCATTTTGAAATTAATATTACACAAGTGCTATGAATAAAGTGCCATGGGCTAAGATGAGAGTATGGTTAATTTTTACTGAGGAAAAAAGTCAAATCATTATAGGAAGGGACATTTATGGTGAGATGGAAGAATCAGAAGCCCTATCTAGAAAAGAGAAGGAGAACAAAGTTCTAGCTTGAGTGAAATGAATAGTCATAGCTGACTGTGAAAGAGCATGGGGTGTTCAGGGGAGGCTGCATTCACAGCTCCTGAGAATGTGATCTGCTTCTTATCCAGGGCTAGGGGTGGAGTCATAGGAAGGTCGAGCTACTGATGGAAGCCAGTTATGAATTCCAACACCAGTTTATTTTGAAGGCCGTAGAGATCCAATGGAGGATTAAAATGAGCAAGTTATCAGATATGACAGTGTAGATGTGGGACAGCAGTGGGTGCATACTGTTAAGCAGGAGTCTAACTAAAGACCATTTCTATTATCCTGGTGAGAGATTTTGAGAGGGCTAACACAAGGCAGTGGGAAAGAAGTTCTGACAGAGAAAAATTCCACAATAAAAACAACAGGATAGTCTTTCTTGTTTCTTGCTAGCTGGAAGAAGGTATTGTTCTAACGTGAGATGTGGCTTGGGGCAGGATAAAATTTAGTAAATTAGAGTGGACACACAGGAAAAGAAGAAACACCACTGTTCTTTTTTTTTTTTTTCCCTAAACACTGGCTTCTAATTATATTTCAGATTTTATTCAACATTGACAATATTTTTAAATGGCCAGCTATTCTCATGTTCATATGCTAAATATTAGCCAGTCTCAAATGATGTGTTAAATCAGTGTTGCTCTAAAACAGATGTTTTAAAATAGTCTTGTGACAAGATAGGAAAATTCTTCCTTAAAAGCATAAACAAAAACATTTTAACAAGATACATGTTAAGGGAAAATTTGTACTGACTAACTAATCACAAATGTTTTCTTAGAAAATGGCCTGTTTAACTTTCCTGACTATCAGCACCAACATTTCTTGGCTGTGTCTGGGTTTTGGAAGTAAAAACATGCTTTGAGTGAGCTGACTATTTTTAAGAGGACTTTGAAACAGAATCTCTGCATTGAGGTACTCTAACTGCTACACTATTTTCTATAAACAAGAAATAGTGTTTATGGGCAATGTTTACAAAATTGGATATCCAATGTCATGATTCAGATCCCACGTGGTGCACAGTGAGTCAAAAATAAATAATTTTAATACCTTGGGGGGAAAAATAGAGTTAAAGTAGTTTATAAAAATTTTTGACTTTTTTTTAAAAAATGGGATATCTTACCTGGAATTGATAAGAAAAACTCTCTGGGTTTAATAATGATGAGGGAAAAACTGGTTGAGAAATATATTAATAACATGCAATTTGAGAGAATATGTCTATGATAGTGGAGAACTGTGAAGAGATGATGAACAAAAATTTCTGTTTCTTCTCTTTCTCTTCTCTGCCCGTCTCTCTCTTTCTCCCTATCATTTCCCTCGTCCCTTCCTTTCTCCTCCTCCTTACCGCTTTCTTTATGTTCAGAGCAAGAAGAATAAGGCAGAGATAAATCTACTATTTTGGGATGGGAACTAAATTTAACAGCTCACAGAAAGAAAACAGAACTATTCTATTACTATTTTGCATTCATCTTCTTCTAAGAAAATGGTATTTAAACTGGCATGTGTTAACTAGTGATTATAAAGAGAAAATTAAAATTTGATGAAGGGGACAAAGAGGTTGCCAGCATGTAATAATGGCAAAATACAGGATCTGGTGTTAAAGCAAAGTTTGAATTTATGCCTTACTAGGTACATGATTAGGCAAGCTAGTTGATCTGTTCAAGCTGAGTGGTATCTAAAATTTCATTTTCTTCATTTTTAACGTGAAAATAATACCTACTGGAAGATTAGTAAAGTAGGATAAAATGAAATAATACGTGAAACTTACTGGATGTTTAGATGTTCTCCATTTCCTAGCCTAGTAACTAATAACTAACTTTATACTGTGTTCAAAGTACAGGACCAAGTGAATAATATCCTGGTTTATGAAAGTACTGGAAATGTGACCATAAAGCTCTCTATTGATTGTCTTCAAGAAAATTGTGTAGGAATAGCCAAAATCTAAACTTTTAAGAGGAAGATGATAGAGCGTGGAGATTTCTGACTAGTCAACTTCACATCAACCCTTGGTAAGAGTTTGTAGAATATATCATTAAATGGATAGCTTAGGAAAACTTAAGTAATATAGTTTCCAGTGAGAATCCAACATGAATTCTGAAAGAACAAGTCTTGCTAAACAAATCGATCTTATTTCTGCTAGGGTTTCTAGGTTGATAGAAGAGGGAATTGATGTAGACACCATGTGACCTCCGTCGTCTAAGGCACTTGATAAAGTAACGGTGGTAAGCTACCCATAACCAATGAGTGTTAAAAGATGGGGCATCACCCCAAATCAATCGCTTTTTCCTCACTGCTCAATGGATGTCTTCTAGAGGTAACTCTAAACCACTACATCCATCCTTATACTGCTTTCGTCTTGCTGATTTTGGATCTGTTTTTTTAGCTTGATAAGTTCATTTTAAATTTTATTAGCTTTCGGATAAGAAAGCTGTGGTACATATACATATACACAATGGAATATTACTCAGACATTACAAAGAATACATTTGAATCAGTTCTAATGAGATGGATGAAACTTGAGCTGATTATACAGAGTGAAGTAAGCCAGAAAGAAAAACACCAATACAGTATACTGACACATATATATGGAATTTAGAAGGATGGTAATGATAACCCTGTATGCGAGACAGCAAAAGAGACACAGATGTATAGAACGGACTTTTGGACTCTGAGGGAGAGGGAAAGGGTGGGATGATTTGGGAGAATGGCATTGAAACATGTATACTATCATGTAAGAAATGAATCGCCAGACTATGTTCGATACAGGATACAGGATGCTTGGGGCTGGTGCACGGGGATGATCCAGAGAGATGATATGGGGTGAGAAGTGGGAGGGGGGTTCAGGATTTGGAGCTCGTATACACTGGTGGATTCATGTCAATGTATGGCAAAACCAATACAGTATTTTAAAGTAAAATAAAGTAAAAATAAAATTTAAAAAATAAATGTAATTAGCTTTCACGTCCAGTTTTATGTCACCTGCAGATTGAGTTGGCCAAAATGTTCACTTGGTTTTAAAGTAAAAATTAAAAGGTAAACTTTTCATTTTCACCAAGAATTTTATTAAACAGCTTATTCACCGTTTTGTTCCAGTACTTTCTGCCATCTTTCAGGCAACGTCATTAATTCTGTCTTCACAAAGCTTTGTATCTTTTTGAGCAAAGAACTGTTCCAGATGCTTTTTACTGTTTTCCAGAGAACTGAATTTTTTTTTCATTAAGAGAATTTTGTAAAGACCAAAATAAATGGAAATCTGAAGGTACAATGTCTGGTGAATATGGTAGATGAATCAACTTCTCAGCCAAGCTGTAACAGTTTTTGCCTGGTCATCAAAGAAACATGCGGTCTTGCGTTATCCTGATGGAAGATGATGCATTTTCTGTTGACTAATTCCGGACGCTTTTCCATCGCGTGCTGCTTTCAGTTGGCCTAAACTGGGAGCAAGCACTTGTTGAAATTGTTTAGTTTTCCAGAAGGAGCTCGTAATAGAGGACTCCCTTCTAATCCCACTGTATATCCATCACTTTCTTCTAAGACTGGCCTTTGCTGTGGTTTTGGGTGCTTCATTTTACTTGCCCCCCAGTCTGTTCCATTCTGCATAATTGTACAGTATCCGCTTTTCATTACCCATCAACCCAGGCAGAGCAGCAGTAGGTCCAGGGGGTGTGGCTTGGGGGAGGGGCTGCTACGAACCGTTCCTAGGCTTGAAACTACAGGGGATAATGGGGTACAGAGCATCTATCAGCCTCAGGGGCCCCACTTGGCCCCAGCCCCAAGGGCAACCCTCTTACCTCTTTCCCTTGAGAACAGTCTCAAGAAGATGGGGGAGGCAAGCTCAGACACTAAACAGTGTTTGTATGTTTATTCATATATGTATATTTACTTCAGAAAAGAACAGTTCAAGGTACAGAAAGAGAGCAGACCTCAGGCCTTGTCCCTCTGCCTGCTTCACAGAATATTTTGTTACCTTTCAGTAGAACACCGCTTGCAGAAATACAAAGTTTTTTCTGTTAACTTACGTGAAACCCAGACATCAGAGTAATGAACATAATCAAGCTGGAGCAAATGATTTTCGATGCTTGATTTGGATATTTTGAGTATGTTGGCTCTCTCCCATGTGGTATATCATCAGTTTCTCTCAGTTGATGTCTCAATTTAATTGCTATCAACTTCAACTGGTCTACGCAACCCAGGAACACCATCCAGCAAGAAGTCTCTAGCACTAAACTTCACAAACCACTTTTGACACAATCAGTCACAGCATTTTCTCCATGTGCTGCACAAATAATTTTGCCTTTTAGTTGTATTTTTACCTTTTTTGAAATAATAAAGCATAATATACCAAAATGTTGCTTTTTTTTCTTTCACCTTCAGTATTAAAATGGCTACACAGAAATACAATTTAGATAAGTTTTTCTTTAATGCCTGCTGTTACACAGCTGTCACAATACAATATAGCAAAATTGTTTCTAATGAAGTTAAAGATAAGCACTGCTAGGGGCTTCCCTGATGGATGGCTCAGTGGGTAAAAAATTTGCCTGCAATTCAGGTGACCAAGCACTAACTAGAGCCGCCTGGTGGAAATAATCAAATGAAGTTCTGAGCCAGCCCAGTGTTTGATAAGTAAGTCCTCTTTTAGTGGAACACAAGGACTCAGATGATCCCTTTTGGCTTATGACCTCTCTGATGAACGAAATATTCATTGCCTTTCTTTTTTGTTTCTCATAGGCTCTATGGCTTTGGGCAAGTTATGGACTTCTGCAAACTCAGTTTTCTCATCTGTAAAATAGAAGTAATAGTATAACCTCAGAACTACTTTGGGAGAAAGTAATTGATTGACATAATATATATGAATCATTTGACATATATTATGCATTAATCATTTGACATGTATTATGCTTATCATAGTTCATCAGGCATTCTGTCAGATCTAGTCCCTTAAATCTATTTCTCACTTCCACTGTATAATCATAAGGGATATGATTTAGTACATACCTGAATGGTCTAGTGGTTTTCCCTACTTTATTCAATTTAAATCTGAATTTGGCAATAAGGAACTCATGATCTGAACCACAGTCAGCTCCCAGTCTTGTTTTTGCTGTCTGTATAGAGATTCTCCATCTTTGGCTGCAAAGAATATAATCAGTCTGGGGAGTAAATCTGATAGACAGAATGCCTGATGAACTATGGATGGAGGTTCGTGGCATTGTACAGCAGACAGGGATCAAGACTATCCCCATGGAAAAGAAATGCAAAAAAGCAAAATGGCTGTCTAAAGAGACCTTACAAATAGCTGTGAAAAGAAGAGAAGTGAAAAGCAAAGGAGAAAAGGAAAGCTATAAGCATCTGAATGTAGCGTTCCAAAGAATAGCAGGGAGAGATAAGAAAGCCTTCCTCAGCGATCAATGCAAAGAAATAGAGGAATACAAGAGAATGTGAAAGACTAGAGATTTCTTCAAGAAAATCAGAGATGCCAAGGGAATATTTCATAAAAAGATGGGCTCGATAAAAGACAGAAATGGTATGGACCTAAGCAGAGGATATTAAGAAGAGGTAGCAAGAATACACAGAAGAATTGTACAAAAAAGATCTTCACGACCTAGATAATCACAATGGTGTGATCACTCACCTAGAGCCAGACATCTTGGAATGTGAAGTCAAGTGGGCCTTAGAAAGCATCACTATGACCAAAGCTAGTGGAGGTGATGGAATTCCAGTTGAGCTATTTCAAATTCTGAAAGATGATGGCGTGAAAGTGCGGCACTCAATATGCCAGCAAATTTGGAAAACTCAGCAGTGGCCACAGGACTGGAAAAGGTCAGTTTTCATTCCAATTCCAAAGAAAGGCAATGCCAAAGAATGCTCAAACTACCGCACAATTGCACTCATCTCACACACTAGTAATGCTCAAAATTGTCCAAGCCAGGCTTCAGCAGTACGTGAACCGTGAACTTCCAGATGTTCAAGCTGGTTTTAGCAAAGACAGAGGAACCAGAGATCAAATTGCCAACATCCGCTGGATCATGGAAAAAACAAGAGAGTTCCAGAAAACCACCTATTTCTGCTTTATTGACTATGCCAAAGCCTTTGACTGTGTGGATCACAGTAAACTGGAAAATTCTGAAAGAGATGGGCATACCAGACCACCTGACCTGCCTCTTGAGAAACCTATATACAGGTCAGGAAGCAACAGTTAGAACTGGACATGAAGCAACAAACTGGTTCCAAATAGGAAAAGGAGTACATCAAGGCTGTGTATTGTCATCCTGCTTATTTAACTTATATGCAGAGTACATCATGAGAAATGCTGGGCTGGAAAAGCACAAGCTGGACTCAAGATTGCCAGGAGAAATATCAATAACCTCAGATATGCAGACAACACTACCCTTATGGCAGAAAGTGAAGAGGAGCTAAAAAGCCTCTTGGTGAAAGTGAAAGAGGAGATATAATTTTTTGGTATTCATTAGTTTCTTTGTGTTTGGAATCAAGACTTTCAATTGAATTCTTATAAACTTTTGAATAAACCTATATATGAAAATCAATATTCTCTACATCTTCAAATCTACATCTAGGTTCAAAGGCAAACACTGTCTTTGCATCAACCTAAGGGGTAAGAGAAAACAGAACTCAAAATGTACTTTTTATAAATTATACATTTTACCTGCAATAATTAATTTTCACATTTATCAAAATGATATATTCAAGTAGAAAATAAATTTGGTAGAAATAAAACATGCTTTGGGGACATAAAGATAAGAACTACAGATTACTGTGTCAGATCAGAGTGAGGTGCAGTCACTCTGCCCCATCTCTGAATTCTTTATATATTAGAGAACACTTAGTCACTCACACAAGGCTTTTGACTTGGTTCACTCAGTTCTACAGCTTCCGTTTTCCTCATCCTGTCTATTAGAGAAGGCATTTCAAGGCAGAAGTGTTTGCCCTGAGGCCAAGGAGGTTGCGTGGGCTCAGGTACCTGCATGTTCACTCTTAGTGAAAACACCTCAGCTCTGAAGGAGTTTATAATTAGTAACAGTTTGAAAGAGCTCACTGTATGTGGGGAGAAACCATTTAGGGATTAGGTTGGGTATGCGTAAGATATGAGGAGGTGATGAAAGAAGTTTGGTGCCAAGTTTTGTTATAGGTCCCTAGTACAATATTTCTTATATATAAGAAATTTCCTCCTCTTTTTGGTCCTTCCTTTTCCTGTGATGAAAGTGACCCATCCTTTTGGAATGAGAAGTTTCTGGAAAGGGATTGGCTTATGAGAAAAGCAGGTTTGGTGCGTGAGATCACATCCTGGCCCAGTAAAGGTGGAGTTTGCCTTAGCACTCTTTTATTTCATACCAAACCAGTAGTTTCACGTGGAACCAATATACTTTGCCATTTGTGAGGCCCTTCATCCTTTCTGTCTATATTCATGGGTGGATTTAATATGATTCTTTAAGGATTAGTTTCTATAAATTGCCATTGACTTAAAAATCCAAAAGTGGGCTTTTCCAGCAGTCCGCTGATTAAGACTCTACCTTCCAATGCAGGGGGCTCAGGTTCAGTCCCTGGTCAGGGAACGAAGATCCTACATACAGTGTGGTACAGCAAGAATGAAAAAGAAAAATAAGAAAAAAAAATCCAAAACAAGCAAGCACAACCGAAAGAATGATTGCAATAATATCTAAACTGTTGGTCATTATGTTAGGCCAGTTGTTCCCAAGTAGACAAAATTTTATCTCCCAGGGGATGACATTTTTTATTGTCACAAATTGAGGGCAGGGGTAATGTTACTGGCCTCTAATGAGTAGAGTTCAAGGACTAAATATTATATATTGCACAGGATAGCCCTTTACAACCAAGATATATCTGGCCCAAAATAACAATTGTGCTGAGGTTGATAACCTTGCATTAAAAAAGAGTGTTTGGGGGAGGAATGGTGGGCTGTTTCTGAGCATACTGTCTTATAATAAACTGATAGAGCAGCATATAGTATTAGTCACTCAGTCATGTCCAACTCTATGACCCCATGGACTGTAGCCCATCAGACTCTTTTGTCCAAGGAATTCTCCAGGCAAGAAGACTAGAGTAGATAAGCCATTGCCTTCTCCAGGGGATCTTTCCGATCCAGGGATTGAACCTGGGTCTCCTGCATTGCAGGCAGAATTTTTACTGTGTCAGTCACCGGAGCAGCATATAATACAAACTCTTTTACTGAAGGTATTTCATATCCTGGGGAAGCAGACTAATAAAGCAATGTAGTCTAGGCTTCGGTAGAGGTATGCAGAAGGAACTTTCACTGAGGGAAAAATATCTAACTTCACTGAGAAACTAAGGGTGGCCTATATGATAAAATGTGGTGTAACATTTAGCTGTTTCCAGTTGCAAGTAGCAGAAAAATCTGTCGATAAAATGAGCCACGTAACTGAAAGTCAAGAGTCAAAATGAGCTTCAGTGTTGGTTTCTTCTGCAGCCCAGTGACATCAGTAAGGAAGGACCTGATGTAATCCTTCCACGCCTCTGCCTGCCGAAGTGCCAGGCTTCAGCGCAAGAGTCAGTCATCCTCAGACTCATCAGACAGGCTCATCAACTGCACATCAATTTCAAGAGCAGGGGCTGGGGCATGGCAGTTCCAAGACTCCCCCCCGCCCTCCAAGGAGTCAGGAAATATTTTTCACATAAGTCTCATTTTGTCTCGCTCTGTATCTGGTTCATCTGAAGGAAGAACTGTAACCAGGATATAAAATCATGTTTGTTAGCTAGAGCTGAACCAAGTTTGAACCATATCACAAGGGAAGTGTGTCTATTTAAACAGAAATAGGAGTAGCTATAGAAAGAAACAAAACAGATGGTAGCCAGGCAACTGCAATGGCCAGTATAGAACATTCAAACGGAGGAAACAGCTCAGATAAAGACATAAAGAAGGAGCACAGCGTGTTCAAACTGGATCTCTAAAGTAGTTGATATGGCTGGCATCCAGGTGATGTGGTGAGAAATAGTATCAAATGGAACTCTAAAGAAAGGCAGGGGCCAGATCATAAAAGCACCAAAACGTCCTGAGGAGGATATAATTCTGTAGCCAATTCTGAACCATTAAAGATTTTTGACAAATGTCTATGAGAATATTGAGAAGAATGGAGAGGAGGAAGTTGGAACTGGGAGCAGAGAACTCTGATTTTGGGCAACTGATGTAATACCCTTGAATTTGATTTAAGAAAGGACAGCAATTATATCTTCTTCTTATAAGCACTAAGAGACAAAACAGGGAAAATGCTAACACACAGCAGGTAATTAAATGTTAGTTATCGTTTGTTTACATACTTATAAACACTAGTTTTGTGTTTCATCTGTACCACTTACTGTGGAAACTTGGTCAAGTTAATTACCTTGAATCAGAGTCCATTGTCTCTATACATCACTTAGTTATTTTGAGGATCAGGTTAAATTATATTTATAAAAATTACAGTGTAACTGAATGAAACTATAATACCATACGTCCCTACAAAAGAAATTAGGAGAGGTTGGGAGGGTGAATATACATCTGAGAGAAAGAATAGGTTGGATATAGAGAATATAGATAATGGAGAAATCACTTATGACTCCTAGAGTTTTTGGTATAAGCAACTAGGTAGATTGCTACTTCTCAGATGGGGAAGCTTTGGGCTGTAGTGAGAACCAGGTTTCACTTCATATTCTGCACATTTTAAATTTGAAAGGTTGATAAGATATTCAAGTTTAAATGTCAAGGAGGAAACTGGATATGTAAGTCTGGAACTTAGTGGAGAAATCTTTCTGGAAACACAGATATGAAAGTTGACAACATACTTAGAGAAGCTACACCATGGGAATTATGAGATAAGCTAGAAAGAGGAGGGAAAGAGAGATATTAAGAAGAGTGCAAGATCTGTAGCAGTCTGTCCAGGGGTTTAGTAAGAGAGAAGGAATCAGGAAAGGGCATTGTGAAAGAGAAGCTAACTATTTAAAGAAAAGAGTCAGGATCATGTCAATTTCAGAGAGGGAAGGAGTGATCAGCTGGGTCAAACTCTAGTTAATACTCCATTGAAACTGATGTTATCCAGCCTGTAGTGTCCTCAAAAAAAGTAGTTTCAGTGAACATGTGGAAATGGAATCCAGATAGAAGAGGGTTAATAAGTGAATGTAATTGAACAACTGGAGGCAAAATAGTTCTTTTTGTTTAATATACACTAATGAGGGAAGAAATTGTCTTTTTTTAAAAAATACAGCAGCTTTTTTCATAATCAATCTGGAAATTTTCCAGATTTCCATAACAATGAGAACTGATTAACAAACTGTGATATTAAGTAACACAATCAGTCAGTTCAGTCACTCAGTTGTGTCTGACTCTTTGCGACCCCATGGACTGCAGCAGGCCAGGCTTCCCTGACCATCATCAGCTCCTGAAGTTTACTCAAACTCATGTCTATTGAGTTGGTGACACCATCCAACCATCTCATCCTTTGTCATCCCCTTCTCCTCCTCCCTTCAAACTTTCCCAGCATCAGGGTCTTTTCCAATGAGTCAGTTCTTCACATCAGGTGACCAAAGTATTAGAGCTTCATCTTCAACATCAGTCCTTCCAATGAATATTCAGGGCTGATTTCTTTTAGGATGGACTGGTTGGATCTCCTTGCAGTCCAGGGGACTCTCAAGAGTCTTCTCCAACACCACAGTTCATAAGCATCAGTTCTTTGGTGCTCAACTTTCTTTATAGTCCAACTCTTACATCCATACATACCACTGGAAAAACCATAGCTTTGACTAGATAGACCTTTGTTGTCTCTGCTTTCCAATATGCTGTCTAGGTTGGTCATAGCTTTTCTTCCAAGGAGCAAGCGTCTTTTAATTTCATGTCTGCAGTCACCATATGCAGTGATTTGGGAGCCCAAGAAAGTGAAGCCTGTCACTGTTTCCATTATTTCCCCATCTACTTGCCATGAAGCGATGGGACCGGATGCCATGATCTTAGTTTTCTGAATGTTGAGTTTCAAGTCAACTTTTTCACTCACCTCTTTCACTTTCATCAAAATCTTTTGTTCTTCTTCGCTTTCTGCCATAAGGTCATTTGCATATCTGAGGTTATTTCTCCTGGCAATCTTGATTCTAGCTTGTGCTTCATCCAACCTGGCATTTTGCATGATGTACTCTGTATATAAGTTAAATCAGCAGGGTGATGATATGCAGCCTTGATGTATTCCTTTCCCGATTTGGAACCAGTCTGTTGTTCCATGTCCAGTTCTAACTGTTGCTTCTTGACTTGCATACTGGTTTCTCAGGACTAAGGTAAGGTGGTCTGGTATTCCCATCTCTTTTGGAATTTTCCACAGTTTGTTGTGATCCACAGAAGGAAAGGCTTTTGCATAATCAATAAAACGGATGTTTTTCTGAAACTCTCTTGCTTTTTTGATGATCCAATGGATGTTGGCAATTTGATCTCTGGTTCCTGTGCCTTTTCTAAATCCAGCTTGAATATCTGGAAGTTCATAGTTCATGTACTGTTGAAGCTTGGCTTGGAGAATTTTGAGCATCACTTTACTAGCGTGTAGATGAGTACAATTGTGTGGTAGTTTGAGCATTCCTTGGCATTGCCTTTCTTTGGAATTGCAATGAAAACTGACCTTTTCCAGTCCTGTGGCCACTGCTGAATCTTCCAAATTTGCTGACATATTGAGTGCAGGACCTTAACAGCATCATCTTTTAGATTTAAAATAGCTCATCTGGAATTCCATCACCTCCCTCTTTGTTCTCAGCAATGCTTTCTAAGACCCGCTTGACTTAACATTCCAGGATGTCTGGTTCTAGGTGAGTGATCACACCATCAAGGTTATCTGGGTCTTTAAGGTATTTTTTGTGTAGTTCTTCTGTGTATTCTTGCCACCTCTTCTCAATATCTTCTGCTTCTGTTAGGTCCATACCATTTCTGTCCTTTACTGTGCCCATCTTTGCAGGAAATGTTCCCTTGATTATCTCTATTTTCTTGAAGAGATCTCTAGTCTTTCCATCTGTTGTTTTCTTCTATTTCTTTGCATTGATCACTGAGGAAGACTTTCTTATCTCTCCTTGCCATTCTTTGGAACTCTGCATTCAGATGGATATATCTTTCCTATTCTCCTTTGCCTTTTGCTTCTATTCTTTTCTCACACTGCTGCTGGTGCTGCTAAGTCATGTCAGTCTTGTCCGACTCTGTGCAACCCCATAGATGGCACCCCACCAGGCTCCCCATCCCTGGGACTCTCCAAGAAAGAACACTGGAGTGGGTTGCCATTTCATTCTCCAATGCACGAAAGTGAAAAGTGAAAGTGAAGCCACTCAGTTGTCCAACTCTTAGCGACCCCATGGACTATAGCCTACCAGGCTCCTCTGTCCATGGGATTCTCCAGGCAAGAGTACTGGAGTGGGTTGCCATTGCCTTCTCCACTACAGCAATAAAACAGAATGAAGTTATACATGTTACAACATGGATAAACCTACAAAATGTGGTAAATGGAGACCAAAGTCAACTCCGGGAAATGGTGATGGACAGGGAGGCCTGGCGTGCTGCGATTCAGAGGGTTGCAAAGAGTCGGACACGACTGAGCGACTGAACTGAACTGAACTGAAAGCCTTATGCATTTCTACAGCAAAGGAAAGCTCTCAAGGAGAGCTGAAACATGAAGTAGGATATAAATCAGAATGAAATAAGGAGGATTTGGGGTTTTGCTTTATGATGTGTGAAGTCACTCAGTCGTGTCCGACTCTTTGTGACCCCATGGACTGTAGCCTACCAGGTTCCTCCATCCATGGGATTTTCCAGGCAAGAATACTGGAGTGGGTTGCCATTTCCTTCTCCAGGAGATCTTCCCAACCCAGGGATTGAACCCGAGTCTCCCGCATTGTAGGCAGGTGATAAGAATTCTAAAACACATTTTCCTATTGGTAGAAATGGAAATAATAGAAATAATGTTGCTGGAGGGAGAGAGGCTAAGTGAGGGGGTGAGCCTTTAACAAGCATGAATTCTCTGACCCAAGAGGAACAGGTTAGGTCTTGAGATAGGGCTGGTGCATCCTCCTTTCTCACAGGAAGGAAGAAGAGAAAGGTGCAGAGGCGGGAGGGTTTACACCATCAGAAGGGAGCACAGGTCTGATCACCTCAGTATGGCTTTTTCTTCATTCACCTTACTTGGTGCTTTGGACCTTTTCAAACTGAATGGTTGTAGGTTTGTTTGTTTCAGAGCAGTTTAGGTTTACAGTAGAACTGAGGAATGTATAGAGATTTCTCATATATTCATTGCCCACACATGTGTATAGCCTGCTCCATTATCAATACCATTCACCAGAATAGTATATGTTTTTACCAGAATGCTCTACACTGATGCACCATAATCACTCAGTGTCTACAGTTTCCCTTAGGATTCCCTACTGGTGCTGTGTAGTCTATGGGTTTGGACAAATGTGTATCTATCCATATATCCATCATTTAAAATATGTAGAATATTCCCACTACTCTAAAAATCCTCTGTTCTCTGCCTGTGCATCTCTCCCCTGACTGACTCCCCTACTGCTACCCCTAGCAACCACAGATATTTTGTTGTGTCCACAGATTTGCCTTTCCCACAATATCATATGGTGAGAGTCAGGCAGTGTGCAGCCTTTCCCGATTGGCTTCTTTCACTTAATAATATGATTTAAGATTTCTCTATGCCCTTTCATGTCTTGATAGATCATTTCTTTTCAGCACTGAATAAATTTCCATCGTCTGGATGTATCACAGTTTATTTATCCGTTCACCTACAGGAAGGACATACTGCTTGCTGGCAAGTTTTGGCAGCTATAAATAAAGCTTCTATAAACATCCCTGTGTAGTACTTTATAGACCTAAGTTCTCAGCTTCTTTGGGTAAAAACCAAGGAATATGATTGCTAAATCATCTGGTAAAAGTATGGTTTAATTTTCAAAGAATCTGCCGAACTGTCTTTGAAACTGACTGTACCGTTTTGCATTCCCAGCAGCAATGAATGAGTTCCTGTTGGTCATATCCTCACCAGCACTGGATATTGTCAGTCTCCTAGATTTTGGACATTCTAATTCTCTAATTGCTCCTTTACCATGATATTATTTTTGTTTCATGAATGCAATATTCTCTAATTTCTCTGATTAAAATAGACATTCAACAGCTTCCTTCTATTTCTTGCGTGATCTTTTCCTTTTGATCCACTATTCTATTAGTTTATAGTGCTCTTTCTCTTCACTTTGTTTTCTTCAAATGTCTGATGATCAAATTTATGAATAAAAGTCTATGTTGAGTAGAATTGCTGGATCACATGATAATGATCACATTCTATTTTTAATTTTTTGAGGAACATTCATACTATTATATTTTCCATAGTGTCCGTACCAATTTACATTTCCAACAACAGTGTATAAGAGTTCTCTTTTCTCTGGACTTCCCTGGTAGTCCAGTGGTTAAGAATCCACTATTCATTGCAGGGATTTGATCCCTGGTCCAGGAAGATCCCACATGCCTTGGAGCAACTAAGCCCATGTGCCATAACTGCTGAGCTCAAGCACCTAGGGCGTGTACTCCACAACAGGAAAAGCCACCGCAAAGAGAAGCCATCATGCACTGCAACAAAGAGTAGCTTCCACAGTCAGCTAGAGAAAGCTTGAGCACAGGAATGAAGACCAAGTGCAAAGGAACAAGCAAAAAGAATTTCCTTTTCTTCACGTCCTCGCCAACACTTGTTATCTCTTGTCTTTTCGACAGTAGCCATTCTGACTACGTGAAGTGACAGCTCACTGTGGTTTTGATTTGCATTTCCTTGATGATTAGTATGTTGAGCATCTTTTCATGTGCCTATTGGTCAGCTTTAAGTGTTCTTTGGAAAAAGCCTATTCAGTTACTCTACCTATTTTGTAACTGAGTTGTTTGCTTTTTTTCATATACTCAGCAGGGGAAACAGGACTGGAAAAGGTCAGTTTTCATGCCAATTCCAAAGAGAGGTAATGCCAAACAATGCTCAAACTACCGCACAATTGCACTCATCTCACATGCTAGTAAAGTAATGCTCAAAATTCTCCAAGCCAGGTTTCAGCAGTACATGAACTGTGAACTCCCTGATGTTCAAGCTGGTTTTAGCAAAGGCAGAGGAACCAGAGATCAAATTGCCAACATCCACTGGATCATGGAAAAAGCAAGAGAGTTCCAGGAAAACATCTATTTCTGCTTTCTTGACTATGCCAAAGCCTTTGACTGTGTGGATCACAATAAACTGTGGAAAATTCTGAAAGAGATGGGCATACTAGACCACCTGACCTGCCTCTTGAGAAATCTGTATGCAGCTCAGGAAGCAACAGTTAGAACGGGACATGGAACAACAGACTGGTTCCAAATAGGAAAAGGAGTATGTCAAGGCTGTATATTGTCACCCTGCTTGTTTAACTTATATGCAGAGTACATCATGAGAAATGCTGGGCTGGAAGAAACACAAGCTGGAATCAAGATTGCCGGGAGAAATATCAATAACCTCAGATATGCAGATGACATCACCCTTATGGCAGAAAGTGAAGAGGAGCTAAAAAGCCTCTTGATGAAGGTGAAAGTGGAGAGTGAAAAAGTTGGCTTAAAGCCCAACATTCAGAAAATGAAGATCATGGCATCCGGTCCCATCACTTCATGGGAAATAGATGGGGAAACAGTGTCACACTTTATTTTTCTGGGCTCCAAAATCACTGCAGATGATGACTGCAGCCACGAAATTAAAAGATGCTTACTCCTTGGAAGAAAAGTTATGACCAACCTAGATGGTATATTCAAAAGCAGAGACATTACTTTGCCGACTAAGGTCCATGTAGGCTATGGTTTTTCCTGTAGTCATGTATGGATGTGAGAGTTGGACTGTGAAGAAGGCTGAGTGCTGAAGAATTGATGCTTTTGAACTGTGGTGTTGGAGAAGACTCTTGAGAGTCCCTTGGACTGCAAGGAGATCCAACCAGTCCATTTTAAAGGAGATCAGCCTTGGGTGTTCTTTGGAGAGGATGATGCTAAAGCTGAAATTCTAGTACTTTGGCCACCTCATGCAAAGAATTGACTCACTGGAAAAGACTCTGATGCTGGGAAGGATTGGGGGCAGGAGGAGAAGGGGACGATAGAGGATGAGATGGCTGGATGGCATCACTGACTTGATGGACGTGAGTCTGAGTGAACTCTGGGAGTTGGTGATGGACAGGGAGGCCTGGCGTGCTGTGATTCATGGGGTCGCAAAGAGTCAGACACGACTGAGCGACTGAACTGAACTGAACTGTATGAGTTCTTTATATATTTTGGATATTAAACTCCTTGTTGGTCATATCATTTGTGAATATTTTCTCCCATTCAGTAGATTGCCTTTTCATTACATTGATGGTTTCCTTTGCTCTGGAGAAGTTTGTAAGTTTGATTAGATCCCACTTAGGGTTTGAAAAAGTTTAATTAGTTTTAAGTTTGATTAGGTTCCAGTGGACATGAAACAACAGACTGGTTCCAAACTGGAAAAGGAGTACGTCAAGGCTGTATGTTGTCACTCTGCTTACTTACCTTATATGCAGAGTACATCATGAGAAAACGCTGGGCTGGATGAAGCACAAGCTGGAATCAAGATTGCCGGGAGAAATATCAATAACCTCAGATATGCAGATGACACCACCCTTATGGCAGAAAGCAAAGAAGAACTGAAGAGCCTCTTGATGAACGTGAAAGAGGAGAGTGAAAAAGTTGGCTTAAAGCTCAACATTCAGAAAACGAAGATCATGGCATCTGGTCCCATCACTTCATGGAAAATAGATGGGGAAACAGTGAGAGACTTTGTTTTCTTGGGCTCCCAAATCACTGTATATATTGACTGCAGCCATGAAATTAAGATGCTTGCTCCTTGGAAGAAAAGCTATGACCAACATAGACAGCATATGAAAAAGCAGAGACGTTATTTTTCAGACAAAGATCTGTCTAGTCAAAGCTATGGTTTTTTTTCAGTAGTCGTATATGGATGTGAGAGTTGGACCACAAAGAAAGCTGGGCACTGAAGAATTGATGCTTTTGAACTGTGATGTTGGAGAAGACTCCTGAGAGTCCCTTGGACCACAAGGAGATCCAACCAGTCCATCCTAAAGGAAATCAGTCCTGAATATTCATTGGAACAACTGATGCTACAGCTGAAGTTCCAGTACTTAGGCTGGAAGTGTGAAGAACTGACTCATTAGAAAAGACACTGATGCTGAGAAGGCAGGAGGAGAAAGGAACAACAGAGGATGAGATGATTGGATGGCATCACCAACTCGATGACCATGATTTGGTGAACCTGAGCAAGCTCTGGGAATTGGTGATGAACAGGGTATCACGGTGTGCTGTTGTCCATGGGGTTGCAGAGTCAGATACGACTGAGTGACTGAACTGAACTGAACTGAGGTCCCAGTTTATTTTTGGTTATGTTTTCCTTGCCTGAGGAGACAGATACAAAAAAATAAATATTGCTAAAATCAATGTCCAAGAGCATACTGCTTATGTTTTCCTCTAGGAGTTTTGTAGTTTCAGGTCTTATATTTAGGTCTTTAAGCTATTTTGAATTTATTTTTGCATGTGATATGAGGGAATGTTCTAGTTTTGTTCTGTTTCATGTATTTTTCTGGTTTTGCCAAAACCACTTATTGAAGAGACTGTCTTCTCCCCACTGTGTATTCTTGATTCCTCCACTTATATGTGGAGTCTGAAAAATAAAGTAAATGAACAAATATAACAAATCAGAAACAAACTCAGAGATACAGAGATCAAATTAATGGCTACCAGAGGAGAGGGAGAAGGAAGAGGGCAAAATAGATGAAGGAGATTAAGAGTTACAAACAGCTAGGTATAAAGTAACTTGTGAAGATGTAGTGCATAATAAATCAGTTATGAAAGGATATAGGCAATAATCTCTAATAAATTTGTACAGAGTAAAAGCTATAAGGATATCAAATTACTATACTGTACCTGAAAATAATTCAATATTATAAGTCAACTATACTTCAAGATTTCCTTGGTGTTTCGGTGATTAAGAATCCTCTTGCCAATGCAGTTCAATGCCAGTGCATTCAGTGTAGATCAATGCAGTTAAATGCCAATGGGTTCAATCTTGGTCCAAGAAGATTCCCCACGCCTTGAAACAGCTAGGCCCAGGCACCACAACTACTGAACCCGCTGCAGCCTGGAGCCTATACTCTGCAACAAGAGATATCCCTCACTTGCCACAACTAGAGAAAACCTGCATACGCAGCAATGAAGACCTAGCGCAACAGCAAAAATTAACTAAAGAAATAAGTCATTTCAATTTTTAAAAAGGTCTATATTGATTGATACAAGTAACTGGCTTGGCTAAGTTTCTTTTGCCGTTGTGTAGCACTGCTAGAACTTTAAAAATCTCTTTTCAAACATAAGTCAGACTGTGAATCTATAAGTAGTCATATCTTATAGACAGGAAGATTTCTCCTTATGGAGTGTAACTATCTTAACAGCCTAATCCTGACAAGTTCTTACTAGGATATACTCAGTCTAGTTTGCTCTTTCTTTCTCTCTTTCTCACATAGACACACACATGCACGTGCACACGTGTGTGCATGCAAGAGTTCAGAAGAATGTGCAGGTCTTTACTTCAGACTTAATTTGTTTATTTAAATCTATATGTGGCACACCTTGTATGGGAAACTGCAAGTGTCTCCTCTGTTCTGTTCATCTTGATCCAGCTGTGCTTCCAGGGGCAGGGCAGCCTTTAACTCTTAAAGTTTAAGCACACACATCTCATTCCCCTGCTTTTGTGCACCCTGTGGAGCTCTCTTTCTTTATTCCTATCCTGCCACATGAGCCTTTCAGATTTTTCAATCTTCTCCCCACACACTAACCCAATCAAACTAGATTTCAATCTTCTGGGATGGCCAATCATTCTGTTTCTTAAAAAAAATTTTTTTTGTGCTGCTGTTTAGGGCTTTGATCCATGAAGCCTCTCTCTCCCTGTCTCTCAATCTAATTATTACAGGCAGAACTGTTGCATAATATAAAGGAGAGGGAATTACCAGAGCAAAGTCAGATTCCGGCATGAGCAATGGTCTTATTTATACAACAAAGAGTATGAAAGTGAGACCAGCTTCTTCCTTCACTGATTTCAAGAAACGATGGTAAAACTTCTTAATATTGTCATTATGATAATAATTGTATCTTCTTATAACTTTTTTTGTTTATATTCCCTTTTACCTAGAGGAGAATAGAATTTTGTTAATGCTTTTTTTTTCATCTTTTTTTAAATATAACTATTTTCACCTATTGCCCTTACCCAGACTAAACCAGCAGACATTTTTAAGTTTGTATGTGTGAGAGATTTGGTTCATCTATTTCCAATAAAATGTACACTTCATTTAGTATAAAATCGACTACAGGTATAGATCAGATCAGTTCAGTTCAGTCGCTCAGTCGTGTCTGACTCTTTACAACCCTATGGACTGCAGCACGCCAGGCTTCCCTGTCCATCACCAACTCATGGAGCTTGCTCAAACTCATGTCCATCAAGTCAGTGATGCCATTCAACCATCTCATGCTCTGTCATCCCCTTCTCCTCCTGCCTGCAATCTTTCCCAGCATCAGGGTCTTTCCCAATGAATCAGTTCTTTGCATCAGGTGGCCAAAGTTTTGGAGCTTCAGCTTCAGCATCAGTCCTTCCAATGAATATTCAGGACTGATTTCCCCTAGGACTGGATTTCCTCAGGATTGGATGAAAACAGCAAACCCAAATTAGACACGTGGATTTAATTATTGATTCTGCCACTACCCAGCTGAAAGTATGTAACATTGTACTTTTTTTTAATAGAAAATGTCTTTGTTTTGAATTGAATATGACCTTTATTGCTAATAAATCTTGCTTTACATTTTAAGTTTGTGCTACCTTCCGTTTCTAATTTGCTCTTTTCTGACTGAATGACTTATCTCACTGACTGTAAGAACTAATATCTCTTTTAACTGTTGTTTCTTTTTAGAAAATGTTCCTCTTTATCTGGGGTTTATTGAAACTAGGTAAGATTTCAAAACTTAAGGAAATGATCATCAAAAGAATTACTGTGCTGGTACTTCTTGCAAATATTGTTAGTTATATTTTATACAATAACACCTTTTGTAGAACATTTTGTCTTCCCAGAAACATCTATATATCTTCAGTAACAATTCTATTAATAATAAACATGTTCTTCAGCATCAGTGTAGCCCCTTGGAAGAAATATCCTATAATTTTTAAGTGAATTTTCTGCTTTACTCTAACCTGAAATATATGGAATGTAAATGGAACATCACTGTTTTACAGCTATGAAAACACAGTTACCCTGAAAGAAAATGACATTATTAAAACAGAATCAGATAAGTCCTCCAAATGTAAGCAATATTCATCTGGAACAGAGAGCCAGAGAGACCAGGGCTGAGTCCTCCCTCCGTTGCTCTCTGTGTGATCTTGCATAGTTCATTTAACCTCTATGAACCCAAACTATATTGTCTATAAAGCAAAAATTGTAATCATGTAATCATACATGTCTTGGACAGTAATTTTAAGTATTTGCAATAAATTGGTAACTTGGTAAATTCATGATAAACTCAGAATATTATAGTAATTACTACAATAAATATTATAGTAACTACTACTGTAACAAATATAGTAACTACTGTAATAAATACTATAGTAACTATTACAACAGCATTATAGTAATTATTACTATTACTACTACTATGACTACTGCCGCCACCACCAGCACTGTTATTACTGCTATACTACTGCAGCCACTACTGCTACTGATACTACCAACAACTGCTGTTACTATGACTACTACTCCCATGCTGCTAGTCCCATGCTGCTTCTATTTATTGGCAATTTTGCATACTTTGATTAAAATACATACCAAAGCACTTTTAATGTTTGTGACGATTGTAAGCATATTTCTAGATTCATTTATCCATAACAGAGAGTTGTAATTTGGCTTCTCCCTTTCTATTGAAGTACAGTTGATTTATAATGATGTGTTAGTTTTCAGTGTACATCAAGTGCTTCCATTATATATATATATATTCTTCTTTCAACTATAGTCAAAGATATGGTTTTTCCAGTAGTCATATATGGATGTGAGAGTTGGACCATAAAGTAGGCTGAGCGCCAAAGAGTTGATGCTTTTGAACTGTGGTGTTGGAGAAGAATCTTGAGAGTCCCTTGGACTGCAAGGAGAACAAACTAATAAGTCCTAAAGGAAGTCAATCTTGAATATTCATTGGAAGGACTAATGTTGAAGCTGAAGCTCCAATACTTTGGCCACCTGATGCGAAGAGCCGACTCATTAGAAAAGGCCCTGATGCTGGGAAAGATTGAAGACAGGAGGAGAAGGGATGACAAAGAATGAGATGGTTAGATGGCATCACTGACTCAATGGACATGATTTTGAGCAAGCTCTGGGAGATGGTGAAGGACAGGGAAGCCATGGGGTTGCAAAGAGTTGGCCACGACTGAGTGACTGAACAACGACAACATCTTTGGGCTGCCCCGATGGCTCAAGTGGTAAAGAATCCATCTGCAATGTAGGAGATGTGGGCACCATCCCTGGGTGGGGAAGATCCCCTGGAGAAGGAAATGGCAGCCCACTCCAGTATTTTTGCCTGGAAAACCCCATGGATAGAAGAGCCTAGCAGGCTATGGTCCAGAGGGTTGCAAAGAGTCGACATGACTGAGCATGCATTGCACATCTTCTTTACCTATTCATCTGTCAATGAACATTTAGGTTGCTTCCGTGTCTTGGCTATTGTAAATATATCTGCCATGAAGTTTGGGGTGCATGTATCTTTTCAAAGTAGAGTTCTCTCCAGATATGTGTCTAGGAGTGGGCTTGTTGAATCATATGGTAACTCTATTTTCATTTTTTTAAGGAACCTCCATACTGTTTTCCATAGTGGCTGTGGCAGTTTACATTCCCATCAACAGTGAAGGAGAGTTTCCTTCTCTCGACACCCTCTTTTGCATTCAATCTTTGTAGGCTTTGATGTTGGCCATTTTGACCTCTGTGAAATGCTACCTTATTGTAGTTTTGATATTTATTTCTCTGATAATTAGCAATGTCGAGCATATTCTTATATACCTATTGGCCACTTGTCTATCTTTTTTGGAGAAATGTCTATTTAGGTCCTCTCCTCACTTTTTGATTGGGTTGTTTGGCTTTTTGATATTGAGTTGTATGAACTGTTAATATATTTTGGAAATTAAACCCCTTGTAGGTCACATCATTTGCAAATATTTTCTCCCAGTCTGTAGATTGCCTTTTTGTTTTGTGTATGGTTTCCTTTGCTGTGTAGAAGCTTATAAGTTTGATAGATTTAATTTGTTTACTTTCATTTGTATTTCTTTTATTGCCTTGGGAGACTGATCTAAGAACTCATTGCTATGATTTAGATCAGAGAATGTTTGCCTATATTCTCTTCAAGAAGTTTTATGGTTTCCTGTCTTAATATGTAAGTCTTTTAATAATTGGCTTCTTTCTAGTTGATAAACTGTTGGAAAAAAGCTAAAACAACCTATTTTTGCACCTAAAACCATTTTTAAAGCAACAGGTAAATTGTATTTGTACATTCTCAGTCCCCACAATTGTTGCCTTATACCCTTAATGACAGGTAATACAGTAAGAAGCATGGATCTTTATTCTTTTAAGTGAGGCTCTGGTTTAAATACTTAAAGTAAGAGACCACTGAAAACTAATGCTGTTTCTTGTTTTCTTTTAGTATTTATGTCACTGTTTGGAGTCAGTACTGGTTGCCTAGTAAGTGACATCGCCCTTTAATGTATGTACACAAAACATGTCTAATAAACTGACTAGGCTCTGGTGAAATCTTAAGTAGTACTTTGAACTAGTGAAAAATTTTCCCTTCACAAGGTTTGTAATAGAAATGAGTATTCATTTATTGTCTTTCCTATCTGGAAGGTTTTTCCTCTGTACCTGGGTAGCCTCTATTTCTCTTTCAGATCCCAGCTCAGATATCACTTCTTTGGGGAAATCTTTCCTGATCCTCCCTAGGCTAGGTCAGTTCCCTTGTTAGGCTTGTCATACAACTGCTAGTCCTGAGTGTCTTTGCTAAGACACCCTGTAACTGTTTATTTGTATGATAACTTGATTGATACCTGCCTCACCACTAGAATGAAGTCTCTATCAGAGCAGAGATTACTTTTCTTTTGCAAATAGTGGATAATAAATAATATTTATTAAATATATAAATGACATTTGACCTTTAGACTAAAGCCAGACAACTGATAAAAACTCCAGCATTTTTTTTTCCGTCCAGAAATATCTTTTTACTCGTGGCAGTTATTTATTTTCAAAATGTGTCCCATTACACTAGGGTACATGGGACTTCCTCAGAAATGTAGAACTTCACTGGTGGCTGGGAATTACACTTTGAATTTAGAGTCAGTGACTATATAAAGCCCACTTCATTCCACACTAAACGTCTAAAACCACTCTAGGGATGAAATAAGGTGAGAGAACACCCTCAGAAAAATAGTCTTCTGATATAAACAAATGAAATGCATTCCAGCATTTGAGCCGTTAGTATCTTTTTGTTGTCATTGTGAGATTAGGCAGTCACTAGGATGCGCAGCTGGTTGCTTAGTCGTGTCCAGTTCTTGCAACCCCATGGACTGTAGCTCACCAGGCTCCACTGTTCATGGAATTTTCCAGGCAAGAATACTGGAGTGGGTTGCCATTTCCTTCTCCAGGGAATCTTCCTGACCCAGGAATTGAACCTGGGGCTCCTGCATTCCAGGCACATTCTTTTACTACTGAGCCACCAAGGAAGCCCATGAGATGCTTAGTAACATTAACTAAAACAAATGTATTCCACCACCAAAAATTCCTATATTTCTGCTTGCCAAGGACTTGGTCCTGTGTCTTCTAACGTAGTAGACAAATCTTAGAATAAAAAAATGCCATGAGTAATAGTTTCTCAGAAACTCTTGCTAAGAGAATATAAGAAACCCAAAGAGATAGATGAGTAAATCAGTCATTTTATAGCCACAAGAGAAATTGTTATGTAAATAGTAAGATGGCACTGTCAAAGAATATGCATTGACATGAAAGTTACCAAAAGCATAATATTCAGTTCAGTCTCTCAGTTGTGCCCAACTCTCTGTGACCCCATGAACTGCAGCACCCCAGGCCTCCCTGTCCATCACCAACTCCCGGAGTTCACACAAACTCATGTGCATCGAGTCGGCGATGCCATCCAGTCATCTCATCCTCTGTCATGCCCTTCTCCTCCTGCCCCCAATCCCTCCCAGCATCAGGGTCTTTTCCAATGAGTCAACTCTTTGCATGAGGTGGCCAAAGTATTGGAGTTTCAGCCTCAGCATTAGTCCTTCCAATGAACACCCAGGACTGGGCTCCTGATTGGATCTCCTTGCAGTCCAAGAGACTCGCAAGAGTCTTCTCCAGTACCACAGTTGAAAAGCATCAATTCTTCAGCCCTCAGCTTTCTTCACAGTCCACCTCTCACATCCATACATGACCACTGGAAAAACCATACCCTTGACTAGACAGACCTTTGTTGACAAAGTGGTGTCTCTGCTTTTTAATATGCTATCTAGGTTGGTCATAACTTTCCTTCCAAGGAGTAAGCATCTTTTAATTTCATGGCTGCAGTTACCATCTGCAGTGATTTTGGAGCCCCCCAAAATAAAGTCTGACACTGTTTCCACTGTTTCCCCATCTATTTCCCATGAAGTGATGGGACCAGATGCCATGGTCTTCGTTTTCTGAATGTTGAGCTTTAAGCCAACTTTTTCACTCTCCTCTTTCACTTTCATCAAGAGGCTTTTTAGTTCTTCACTTTCTGCTATAATGGTGGTGTCATCTGCATATCTGAGGTTATTGATGTTTCTCCCAGCAATCTTGATTCCAGCTTGTGCTTCTTCCAGCCCAGCATTTATATTGAGGTGAAGTCGCTCAGTCGTGTCCGACTCTTTGTGACCCCGTGGGCTGTAACCTACTAGGTAGACTTCTCTGTCCATGAGATTCTCCAGGCAAGAATACTGGAGTGGATTGATTGCCACTTCCTTCTCCAGGGGATCTTCCCAACCCAGGGATTGAACCTGGGTCTCCTGCATTGAAGGCAGGTGCTTTAACCTCTGAACCACCAGGGAAGCAGCATTTATATTAGGTAAAAGTAACTGGGTTGAAAAACTTCATGTCCTATAAAATTTCAGTGTTGTCAAATACATGTCACAATGATTAAGAAAGACTAGAAAGTGATTTATTATGGGTGATTATTCTTTTCTTCTTTATACTTTGATGTAATAGCCAAATTCACTGAAAATGTAGCAACTGCTACATTTTTAATCATATGTAAAATAATAAATATTATTACCTTCTATTTCAGAAAGACTTCCTTAGTTCATCTCAAAACAATAGAAATGAGTTAACTTCTTAAACCTTTTTACCTCTTTACTCCATGAACACTTGCTCCAGATAGACTGTTCTTTATTTATGATCTATAATATTAATCATTTGAAAATGTAAACCCTTAATTTTCCAAATGCTATCTTTTAAAATAATTGCTATCCTTAACTTCATGTCTAAGGTTTACTCATAAGTTCATCAATGAGGCAAAGTATAGAAGACAAGTGTTACGTTGCGTGATGAAAATAAATCTTTCATAGAGTAATTCACTCTCTCATAATTTGTGTAAATTTATGTCTTGAAGTATTAATACTCATGATTTTGTTTTATGGTGGTAACCACTGAGCCTAGCCAAGAAGCTCAGTGGTTGCCACTGCATTTACGGTAAAATACAAACGCACACTACCCTGTGCTCTTCTTTCCTCATCGGCTCATTTCACACCAGTCTCCATACCCCTGATGCTGAAGTTACCCTGAACTCTCTTCTTTTCCTCGAATAAACTTAAACTCTTGCTTCTTGTGATCTTAGCATTTGTTGTTTTCTGTAAATGAAACCCTTTCAAGTAGCTGAAATTGCATTTCAATTCACACATCACCTCTCACAGGCACTGTATACTATTAAATTATCCTATTTGTCTCTTTTTTAGGTCTTTTCACGGTTTAGTTAACTTGTCCACATTTATTTGTCTAACTGCTTGGACTCCCTAATAGAAAGGGAGCTCTATGAGAAAAAGGGACTTGTCCCGATTGTTCACTGCCATTTCCACAGTGCCAAGAATACTGGCTGATAGAGAGTGATTGACTGGTAGAGACCCAACAAGAATTGGTTTATTTGAATGTAAAAATAAACAGAAATTGCTTCCTCATCCATTTTCCTCCCTCCAACACCCAGATTTTAAGGAATATGAATACAAAAGTTGTTAGATTCACATGCAGATGAAGTTTAAATAATTTCTTAAGTTTAGCCAAATTTTTACTTTCAAAAAGAATGCAGCTGGGTTAAAGTTCTCATAAAATAAATACAGATGATGTCTAACCATGTTAGTGTATTTCCAAATGCATTAAGAAGGAAGTCATAGGATTCCATTGGAACCCTAATAACTTATTCTGAAAGACTTTCTGCAGTCAAATCTATGCTTTCTTATTCTAGAGTCACATGTATAGATTGTAGCAAAAGAAAAATGTCTGTTTTCTTTATTGATTGCAAATACCTTAGTATTTGGAAAGACTTACCTGCCTCCTACCCTTGGGTTTCTCTGTCTTATAATCTTTACTTGGCCAAGATTTACACCTATGCTGATGATTTACTTGTGACTTCTGTTTGGATATATTCTTCATTTATTTGTTCATGGGATTTTTCCATCACCATGGAAGCTTTTGGGATTTTCCGATTTTAATCTTCAAATATTTCCTTTAAAATTTCTCATAATTGCATAATTACATTGTAGGATGGCCCCCATGACCTTTTTTTAAATGACACATTAGAAAACACCTGGCAAGGAGTGTTTACAGGGTCACTAAGATCCTCCTCTGTGCGTGGTGACTCACAAGTAACATTTTAGGCCCAAACACCAATAGAGGAAAAACTACTCAGCCTAACTGTGAAATTGTCTTGCAGCTGTAGCTGCCTTGGCAAAGTTCCATCTTCTTTTTTATGCAAAAATACGTTAATTCTTAGTTTCCTGTGACACTATAGGTTTTGTATCAACATGCTTTATAATATGATGACTTAATATATGTCGAAATACAATGTATCTCTGACTCTTTAACAGATGTCACCTTCCAGGGTAACTAATTTAAAAAAAAGTGTTGTTTTTTTTTTTTTTAAATAAAGCTATATCGAGAGGGTGAAAAGTTAGAAATTCCAATAAAAACAAGGAGTTTAATGAGAAATTCAAAACTTAAGGGATGATTCTGTTGCCTCTAACTTGACCTATAAAAATAATTTATGCCTTGTTTTTTTCTATATCTTAGAAGAAATACACATAACGATGATTTAATGAACTTTTAATTTTTGGATAATAAAGCCTTCCCAAAACAAAAGTAAACAACAGTCTTACAAACAAATCTACCTAGATAAATGTTTAACCCTTAAGCCTGAAAACTGACTTAAAATTCTTTTGCTAAATCTCACCAAATTTCTCCAAAATCCTTGTTGCTTCATAAATAAAACAAGGATGATAAAGTATCCAGAACTTTAAGTTAGGCAGAATTTGTTAAAGAGTTTGACAAACAGTTGATTAAAAGTGATGACAGTGGCCTTGTCCCATACTCAGCTTCTCTTAGCTTCCCCACCTTGCTCTAGACTCTTGGAAATTGTCTAAGGAAACCAAGCCCTTACCCATCCTAAACTTGGATAATATTCGGGGATTTAAGAACATAAAAGGACTTGCAGCTCAACTGAAGCATTCATAATAATAGCATAAAATGGTAGCTAGAAAAACAGTAATTTCAAAATCATTAAAAAGGAATAAGTTTAGAATGTGAACAATTTCCTTGTATTTATAGAGAATTATTTAAATCTTGGAACATAAATATGCTTTGTGACTCTCCAGGAGAGGGCTGCAGTATTCTGACTTTTCAAAGTGTAATTGATGATGAAACAGTTTCAACCTGGACATTTGGTTGAATTAGTGTCTCAAAGGATGTCCTGAGTCGCTTCAGTCATGTCCAGCTATTTACGACGCTATGGACTGTAGCCCCTCTGTCCATGGGATTCTTCAGGCAAAAATACTGGAGTGGGAGGGGATCTCCCTGGCCCAGAGATCAAACCTGTGTCTCTTGCATCGACCAGGGTTTTTACCACTAGGGCCACCTGGGAAGCCCGTCTCAAAGAATGCCTTTAGTAAATTTTTACTTCTTCTCCTGTCAATGTTTACTTCTTCAGATATGACTGACCAACTTTTAAGATATCCTATCTCTTTAATCACCATCTATTTTATAACTATGACAACAAATCATTTCAACTAAATCATAGGTAAAGAAATAAAATCTAAAGCAGTTTATCTGACTAGTTATTTGTAGTTCTAGCTTTTGATTTGTTTGATTTTCTTTCAGTTTTTGCCTGGTTGTTAAATTTTAGGTGGTCACCTGACCCAAGTTGGGTCAAAAAAGAATGTGGTATTACATTGTCAGGAAAAGAGAAAACAATTTCTCACTGAATGGGCATCCTGTAGAGAATTTTCTCTTTATTGTGAAGCAAAAAATATCTTTGTTTGTGGGGCATTTCTTCTGGGTTTCCCAGAGGTTTCAGATATATTTGGATTATCTCTAAGACTGGGTTGGAAAAACTTACAAGGGTCTATTTGCATAAGAGACGGAAGGACCACTAGGAACAGAACTCATTTAAAGAGAAGTTGGGTCAGTCCCTGGTGACTCAGATGCTAAAGAATCTGCCTGCACTGCAGGAGACCCCGGTTCAATCCCTGCGTCAGGAAGATCCCCTAGAGAAGGGCATGGCAACCCACTCCAGTATTTTTGCCTGGATAATTCCATGGACAGAGGAGCCTGGTGGGCTACTGTCCATGGGGTCACAAAGAGTTTTGGACACGACTGAGCAACACTTTCTTTCTTGAGTCAGTCCCAAGGCAAAGGAGCAGTATCATAATGGAAGACTAATTCTGAGGACAGCTGGAGAGGTGCTTATTTTACTCTTGTCCCTTTATTTTACTCTTGTCCCCAGACGCTTGTGCCAGAGCCCCACCAGAGGGGATGATGGAAAGAGGTGTGTCCAATAACTTGAGGGGACAAAGAAACACTTACTTGTATCCTCTGCAACAGAATGTAGCAAAGCTGTTGGATAAAGGACACTCCTCAACTTGTGGTTGCTTCTGATGCTCGTTGAGTTATGGACTAGAAACAACACCTGAAAAAGAAGCAGGAAAGCATGTCATACTCTGAGATGACACTGCAGAAACCAAGGACTAGATGAGAGAAAAGTCTTGTTTCGTGTGTGTGCTATTTGTGAAGTGCGAATATGAAGAACTCAGATGCTTCCAAGCACAAATTGGCAGAAAATAGAGCACCTCCACTTGCGTCTGAGAGACAGAGGCAGAGAAGTGCTATTTCGTTACTATTTTTATGGCCTTTATTTTCTCTGGTGGCTCAGATGGTAAAGAATCTCCCTGCAATGCAAGAGAGCCCAGTTCAATTCCTGGGTGAGGAAGATCCCCTGGAGAAGGGATTTGCAACCCACTAGAGTACTCTTGTCTGTAGAATTCCATGGTCAGAGGAGCCTGGCAGGCTACAGTCCATGGGGTCACAGAGTCAGACATGACTGAGTGACTCACACACACACACACACACACACACACACACACAATTTTCCTTTAATCTGGAGAAATGCTCCATTTGCTCTGTTTCTAAAATCTAGATATATAATTATCTTCATAGAATTGAGTTAAATAAAAAAAATAAAGAGAACCATGCCACTTCCCCTGCATCCAAATCAAGGCTCATAACAGTTGATGTATTCTCTAGAAGTTCTAAAGAAATTACACTCCAGTTTAAAAAAAATTACTTTCTCTTTGATATACTTTATTTCAGCGTTTCATGGCTAGATGTTTTATCTTCTCATTTAGGAAGTTCTTCAGTTTTTAGTGTTAAATCATGTTGTCTATTGGGCATCTCTGTGGATAGTGTGGATTGTGGATTTGAAAACAACCATTCAGTTCACATTATTACAAAGTGCTTATATGTCAGTAACAGGTACTGTCTTACTAATTCCTTCAACAGCTCTGAAGAGAGAGCATTTTTACCTCCATGTTAGACATTGAGGACTAAAAAGTGAAACCTTACCCAAGCCATGCAGTTAATAAATAGTAGAGAAAGAATTTAACCCAAGTTTGTATTGTTGTTTGGTCACTAAGTTGTGTCCAACTCTTTTGCAACCCCATGGATTGTAGCCCATCAGGATCTTCTGTCCAAATTTGTATAGCCATTGCTATATAGTCAGACAAAGAGATTACTCCTGAGTATTCATCGAAGGACTGATGTTAAAGCAGAAACTCCAATACTTTGGCCACTTAATGCGAAGAGCTGACTCATTTGAAAAGACTCTGGTGCTGGGAAAGATTGAGGGCAGGAGGAGAAGGGGATGACAGAGGATGAGATGGTTGGATGGCATCACCAACTCAATGGACATGAGTTTGGGTAAACTCCGGGAGTTGGTGCTGCAGTCCATGGGGTCCCAGAGTCGGACACAATTGAGCAACTGGACTGAAATGAACTGATAGTCAGATAAGTCATAAATTTATCAGGTATATCAGAATGTCAATATTGCTCCATTTTTCTTTTCCACTGTCTGAGATAGGATACTTGATCATTCTGATTCATTTAAAGTATCAAATTCTCCACATTGTTCAAGGACACAACTTGGAAGACACTTCCACCATTAAACTGTGTGTCTCTTTCATTTAGCCCTTTTGCTTTATCTCCTGAAAGTCAGTGTGTAATATCTGCTTCTAAGAATTATTCACTAATAATCAGGAGCTTTTTTCTGAAAAAGTACTGCACTAAAATATCATATGAGTTTTCTCATTTCCTCTCATGTTGCTTTTCACCAAGTTAGAGATTACGTTATACTAATTAGTAATTGCACAGTTTTGGATAAATCTCGTGGCTATCATACCAATACTACAAAAATGATACATTAAAAATAATACCTTTTTATTTTTGTAAAAAGAGAAATTTACTCTTCATAATATTTTCTAACATCCCATTTAATGTGGGTCTAGCAAGAGTTTCAAAATAGCAAATTGTTAAACTTGATAGTAAAAACTATTCTTCTTTACGTGACTCAATTAAGGAAATGTTTAGTATTACACCATACCCTGAAGGTTAATAAACTGAGGCTGGGAGGAAATAAATTCCGAAGTGAAGCAAGGAAGTAGAGAAAGAAAGAATGACATGACAAATATTATCATCAGGTTACAAATAATCTCTTTCCTTGCTTTCCAAGGAAGAAGGAGATGAATAGGGAAACAAAAGAGTGTATGAACAGCTGCAACTGGTAGTAACAAAGTTAGGCATGTAGTAGATAGTATCTCAGAAGCCATACTGCCTCACTTTTGTACCAAATAGGAAAGGAAAGCAAGAAATAAGAAAATAGAGAAATCTGGGGGGATCATGCTTTTATATCTCTACTTTATTGATAAAGTTAATTTAATGTCACCAATTTCTTCTCTTTTTTTTTTAATGCTCCTGGATTTCCTATCATCAGTTACAGGATTCCTGACTACTCTGAATATAATGAAAACTATGTATTCTTAGCATTTTTTTTAGATATGGCAAATATCTTGTTCTACTTCTAACAAGAGATGTACGGGAGTTAACCTTTTCACGCTTGGATATAATCTGACTGGACAGTAGTCAGCTTTGCCCTCCCTAACCAAAAGTTTAGCACTTTTTGAACATTGAACAGCTGCTTGTTGAGACTTCACTCTGTCTGGGCTGGGTTCTAGGTGCTTAGATTTTTAGCTTAATCATGGTTAGGAGTTTCACACAAATTGTGCCATTTAGATGCTATTATGCTGTGATTTGAACAAGGTGACAAACAGTTGATTTGAACTTTGATTATTCCATTAGTGATGCTTTAATGCTCTAACCCAGAAAGTCTGTGGATTTCCTACATTTTAACTCTCAAAGATTTGCTTAGATTCCTGAGTTTTCCTTAGGCTTTCTTTAAGTTTTGTTACCTCATTGGCCTTCCAGTATTTTCCTGTTGCTTAAAGACCTGCTAATCAAGCAAGAGATTTTACCTTCTTCCTTATAATTACCCCAACCCTTGCTTCCTCACTGTCCCTTCAGAGATGGTTTCTGTACTTAGCAATGAAGACCTTTAGCTGATACATACAGTACATTTTCCAAATGTGATCAAAGGGAAGCCATCTATTTATTTGTTCAACAAAAATGAAATGAGTACTTTCTATGTACTACAGACTATTAGACATTTGCATGGTAAAACAAGCAAAACCTGTCTCTTTTCCTCAAAGAGCTTTCTTCCTGTATCACAGTAGCTAAACAATATGCTAACATTCTGGGAAGAATTAGAAACCAGGAGTGTCAAAAGAGTGGTTGGGGACTGGCACAGTGGGACCAAGCCTCTGGGGATATAATAAGAAAAGAGGATAAAGGCTGTATGGCTAATTCAGTTCAGTTCAGTTCAGTTCAGTTGCTCAGTTGTGTCCGACGCTTTGCAACCCCATGAATCGCAGCATGCCAAGCCTCCCTGTCCATTACCATATCTCGGAATTCACTCAGACTCATGTTCATCGAGTCCGTGATGCCATCCAGCCATCTCATTCTTGGTCGTCCCCTTCTCTTCCTGCCCCCAGTCTCTCCCAGTATCAGAGTCTTTTCCAATGAGTCAACTCTTTGCATGAGGTGGCCAAAGTACTGGAGTTTCAGCTTTAGCATCATTCCTTCCAAAGAAATCCCAGGGCTGATCTCCTTCAGAATGGACTGATTGGATCTCCGTGCAGTCCAAGGGACTCTCAAGAGTCTTCTCCAACAACACAGTTCAAAAGCATCAATTCTTCGGTGCTCAGCTTTCTTCACAGTCCAACTCTCACATCCATACATGACTACTGGAAAAACCATAGCCTTGACTAG
>SJYC01005805.1:0-15357 GCA_006408675.1 Madoqua kirkii
GGCCAGAGGGATGCAGGTGGCTAGTGGAAAGATGCAGGCGGCTAGTGGAAAGATACAGGTGGCCAGTGGGATGCAGGCGGCCAGTGGAAGGGTGCAGGAGGCTAGTGGAAAGATGCAGGCGGCAAGTGGAAAGATGCAGGTGGCCAGTGGGAGGATGCAGGCGGCCAGTGGAGGGATGCAGGCGGCCAGTGGAGGGATGCAGGCGGCCAGTGGAAAGAGACTTGCTGAGGCTGTAGCCACAGCCAAGCCACGGGACCGACCTGCGGGGTGGGCCAGAAGCACTTATCAGAGTGCCCATGAGCTGAGATGATAATGTGCGCCCATCAACTGGCTGCCATGCCAAAAACGCCCCTCTGGAAGCAGGAAGGGAAGACCTCCTCCTCCTGCTCTGGCCTCATGGTGTCCCTCTAGCACCCAGTGTTGACAAAGTCTAAAACTGAGCCAGGAGAAGTGCTTAAAAAGGCAGCTCAGAGGCACAAAACAGGGCAAAGAAGGGTGGAAATAAAAGAAGTTTGGAAACAAAAGGCAATAAATTGATAGCTAACACATTCTACCATGCAAATAATGTGTATCAATTTGAAAATGTAGAACATATATAGCATGTTTCCATTTGGGGGAGCCAACTCACCAATATGCTTTCATTTTTGTAGGAGCAAATGAAAATAAGAAGCATACCCAGTTCCCCCAGCAGTTAACTGTGTGTATACTAAGGGATAAAATCAGGGGACTGTAGGGGGAAATAGTAATTTTACTGTAGACACTATGGATGTATTGAATGCAACAGTGATTACATATTTGGAAATGCCTACAAAATGTAGCTGACTTCATTTTTTGCTAACACTGTCGGTATATCCCAAGCCCCTCCATACTGGCAAGGTCAGCAATGTTAGATAGCATGTGCTCCTTTTGAAAACATCCTGCTTGGTCTATGAAATCACTTCGATCTCACTCTGGCCCAATTCTGACCAAAGATTTGTAGTGGTAATTGGCTGGGGACAGGGACAATTCTGAGAAAACTGTTCTTAAGAGAACCATGGAAAAAGGTATCCCTTTTTTCTGCCTTTAGGCTATATGGTAGGTGAGAACATACTGCTAGGAGCTTCAACAGTCTCTTGTGACAATGAAGGGAACTGACTTACCCTCTGAGCATGGCAAAACTGAAAGATGTAAGCACTCTGGATCTTTGATTATTTCTTTTAACCACTGATATAACTATCTCTTTATCACCATGTGGCTTCTAGACGCCTTGCTATGTGAGATAATAAATCTCTTAAGTTTAATTCACTTGTAGATGGTTCTTCCATCACTTGAAGGTGAAACTATTTTCTCTAATGATAGACATGTATTGGCTCAGTGGTAAAGAATCTATCTGCCTGCCAGCCAGGAGACCTGGATTCCATCTCTGGGTCAGGAAGATCCCCAGGAGAAGGAAATGGCAACCCTCTCCAGTAGTCTTGCCTGGGAAATCCCATGGACAGAGGAGCCTGGTGGGCTACAGTCCATGGGGTTGCAAGGAGTTGGACACAATTTAGCAACTAAACAACAACAACAGATCACGTGTATGATGGGAATTCCTTGACAGTTCAGTGGACTCCACACTTTCACTGCCATGGGCCCAGGTTCAATCCCTGGCTGGGGAATTAAGCGCAGCCAAAAAAGGAAAAAAAAATGTGCATATGAGTTTTTTCAGTACTTTGGCTGTACAAATGAAGCTGATTTCAAATTACCTTTTTTACTTTATATATGAAACATTAATACCAATAGTATAGTTAATGTTTATTATTATATATCTGACTTTGTGATCAGTGCTTTATATTTTGAGGTATATTTGACAGACAACAATGTATATATTCAAGCATATGGAATAATGATTAGATATGTATATGTACTGAAAAATGATTACCGTGCTAAGTCTGGTCAACATTTGTCATCATATATAATTACAAACAATTCTTTTTCTTGTGATGAGGTCTTAATAGTTATTCTCTTAATAACTTTCAAATACATAAAATATAGTATTATTGACTTTATTCACTGTGCTATACAGTACATCCCTGTGACTTATTTCACAGCTGGAAATTTTGACCTTTTGACCCTTTCACCCATTTTTGCCACCCCCCACCTCTGGCATCTACCAGTTTGTTCTCTGTATGTGTCTCTGAGCTTGGCTTTTATTTTGTTTTATTATTTTCTGTTGTTTATTTTGTTTTATTTTATAGATTCTACATATAAGGGAGATCTGTGGTATTTATCTTACCTGTTTCACTTAGCATAATGCCCTAAAAGTCCATCCATGTTGTTGCAGATGGCAAGATTTCTTTTCTTTTCTTTCTTTCTTTTTTTTTGTGTGTGTGTGTGTGTGTGGCTAAATGCTTGAAAGAGTTTAAATATATTATTTGATGAAGTTCTCACGAGAACACTAACATGTGGTATACTTTATGCTTGGGTTACATATATGAAGATCTAATGTGTACCTCCCCTGAAAGAACTCACAAATCAGTGAGTAGGCAGACAAACACACTGTATGAAAATAGCGAAAAGGGTTGCAGCAGACACGTGCCCTTCTCTGTCCACCATGCTTTGGATGGAATCATTTCTCCCATTCTCAATTTAGAACCCTACCCACCACCCCAACACGTATGCTGGGCCTATGGCCTGCACCTGGCCAGGGAAGATATCTCTTTGTCCTAACCAAAGTGATTATTCAGTAAAACAGACATGTGGCCACAGTTAGGCCAATGAGCAACCATCCTGGGTTTTTTTTTTTCTTTTTTTCTGTTCCTCCTAGAATTTTGATGGAAGTTTCAAGAAAGCAGCTGACAGCCTTCTTTGCCATCAAGTAGTGACAGCTTGTCTGAAAATAAGACCAACATAGAGAAAAACAAAGATGGAGAAAAATAGAGACTCCTGAGGAAATTGGTTAGGCCACTCTATTCAGCTATGCTTTAAAACTCACATCACAGGCTTTCCACTAGTTTTTACATATTGCATTCTTTTTGGCCCTCCTTTACCTGTTTTTAAGTCTGATTTGGGTTTAATTTCAGAACTTGCAAATAAGAGACCTGGTATTACACATGTAATAAGAGAGACAGAGATATAAGGATTCCAAAAGGAAGGTCACTTATTTCAATTCCAAGCAATTTCATTAAAAGTTCAGATAAGATAAATTTTTTTTTTTTTTTTGACTCCACTCTATGGCTTGTTCCACAAGCAGGCATCGAACTCACGCCCCTGCCGTGGAAGAGCAGAGTCTTAACCACTGGACTGCCAGGAAAGCCCCGATAAATCTTGATAGAAGTGAAACTAAATTTCCCAAGAAGTTATAATTAGCAATGCTGAGGAGGAAAGAGGAAGAGGGAGAACTATGGGAAGGTGTGGGAAGAGAGAGTATGATACGTTTATAAAGTTCCAGATCTGGCATGTGGCCAGATTTTATAGGATGCCTGCGGAGTTCAGAGAAGATAAAACTGGGAAGGCAGGCGGGGCCAGATTATGTAAAGTCTTAGGTTGAGGTTTTCACTGGAAATTGATGAGAGGAGTTACTGATCTGTGTATTATAACATTTCTTGCAATGATGTTGGGGAGGGTATACCAGAAGAGATAAAACTAGAATCAGAGGTGTAGTGAGGCAATGAGAGGAATCTAGATAAGAAAGTGGAAAAGCCCTAAATGAATACTTGAAGATGCATTTAATAAATAGAATTGGCAAGGCTTGAAGATCAGTGGATATGGGAAATGAAGAAGAGAGACAAATCCTAGGATTCCATGTAATTTTGTGAAACTGGGTGGTGCGATTTGCCAAAAAGGGAGCAGGAAGGATAAGAGAGTTTGTGGGGCCACCTGATGAGTTCCAAATGGCCCTCAGGGGACAAAGGTCAGCTTAGACGCGAAGGTTAGGATGCCAGCAGGAAGAAGTAGCATTTGAGGCCTTGAACAAAGAAGAGATAAGGCTAAGTGTGTAGATGGAGAAGAGAGAGGGGCCCATGATGGAATTCTAGGGGGCATCAAGTTTTAGATGATGAATCTGCAAAATACACGAAAAAGGGAACAGGAGGCAGAAGAACAGAAACAGTGTGATTTCACAGAAGCCAACCTAAACGTTTCAAGGAAGAAGTGGTGAAGAGTGCGAAATGTGCAATGCCCAGGAATTCAAGTAAGATGCCTGGAAATTATCCCTTGGGTTTAGACAATGGATGGTCGTTAGTGACCACCGCTGATGCTTTTATTGGAGTAACTGAGGCATAACACTAACTGCTATGGCTTTAGAAGAATGTGAGAGTAATCTAAGAGAGCACTGACTTGTTTTAAATAAGGAGTCCAGGGATGGTTCAGAAAGTAGAATGAGACCTCGGATCAAGGTTCTCTCTCTCTCCATGATTGTCTCTTTCTCTTTCTGCCCCCCTCTCTCAGGTCTCTGTGGGAGAGACCTGACTTGTTTAAATACCAAAGAGCAAAAGCTGAGTCACAAGAGGAGCTGATGATAAAGAAGAATTGATCTATATGGTGGAGCAAGTCTCTGAGAGTGGGCTGAGCGATTAATCTCAGACAGAAGTTCTCCTCTTTTACTGAATAAAAGATATATAGACAAGCCACAGTACAGAGCTAGATACTTGTTGGAGGTGGGACAGGAAGTTGCTGTATTGAATTCAGCTTGAAGGAACAGCATTTTTAAGATAGGCTACTTGTGATGGTAGTAGTTACAGGTAAAACTAAAATAAAATTTTTTTTCATTTAAAAGCAAGAATAAGTTATATAGTATTAAGTGAAATGTGTTATATATAAAAGTTACCTATAGAGATAAAGTAATGGTGAGAGTGTTTTATAAAAAGAAGAGTAAAAATATTCAAACTGATAAATATGAAGCCCCTTCACCATCACAAGGCTGTGATCCATGGAGTACACACCTGATGGTCGCCTGATGAGAAGAGCTGATTCATCGGAAAAGACTCTGATGCTGGTAAAGATTGAGGGCAGGAGGAGAAGGGAGTGGCAGAGAATGAAGTGGTTGGATAGCATCACTGACTCAACGACCATGAATGTGAGTGAACTGGGGAGATGGTGAAGGACAGAGAACCTGGCGTGTGGCAGTCCATGGGGTCACAAAGAGTCAGACACAACTTAGTGACTGAACAGCAAAACATGATAAATAAGGCATTTATTTAGCAACTTCTAGGAGAAGGCAATGGCACCTCACTCCAGTACTGTTGCCTGGAAAATCCCATGGATGGAAGAGTCTGGTAGGCTGCAGTCCATGGGGTCGCTAAAAGTCATACATGACTGAGCAACTTCACTTTCACTTTTCACTTTTATGCATTGGAGAAGGAAATGGCAACCCACTCCAGTGTTCTTGTCTGGAGAATTCCAGGGATGGTGGAGCCTGATGAGCTGCCGTCTATGGGCTTGCACAGAGTCGGACACCACTGAAGCGATGTAGCAGCAGCGTAGCAGCAGGCCTGATAAAATTATTGAAAAGTTTTAAAGATTGGTTCCAAATGGCAGCTAACTAGAAGAATGGAATCTAAGCAGCACAATTTCAATAAGTATGCAGATTTCCGCCTGCAAAGCATAATTAAGCTTATTATTTTGAAATAGACATTGGAAACATTTTGGAAGCTCTATATCCTGTGAAAGGACTGAGCCGTTGCCCCTATAACATCTTTTAAAAATTGCAGGGCTTTGGGGACTTCCCTGGAGGTCCTGTGGTTAAGAACTTGCCTCCCAATGCAGGGGACGTGGGTATGATCCTTGGTTGAGGAACTAAGATCCCACAGGCAACTAAGCCCATGGGAGGCAACTACTAAGCCCTTGATCTCCAGAGCCCGAGTTCCACAACTCGAGAGTTGGGGAGCCACAATTAAAGAGCTGTATAACACACCAGAGATCCTGCTTGCATAATTTTTTTCAAGTATGTATCTTAATTTAAAACAATCTTTTAAAAATTAAAATTTAAAGGGCCTTGAATGAGAGAAGTCTGTGATAGTTTTAATTAGAATCAGCATTACCCACCCGATAAACAATTTCAGTCATGATGACAAATAATCATTTCTGTTATAAAATATCAATCATTCCCAAAGTAGAAGTCTATCTCACTGAGGATAATCAGAAACATGCAGGCCTGGTTTAGTTGGCAGTTCTTAAAGGTATTTATCAAAATATTTTTAAAATTGTGATTGGCGTAGGGATAGTACATAGCAGTTTCTACTTTCATAAATGGTAACAATTTACTCAAGCTGCTAGTTCTGGCATGTCTGTAAAATTATAATTTATTTTTAGTCAATTTATCTATTTATTTTGTTTTTAAAATGTTCATTGAAAAATTTAAACTATATAGATGTATAAACCTATGCTTTGTAAAAATTCAAACCATATATGCATGTCTCTGTGAATATATTTTTAAAGAGTCAGAGAGAGAATACTTAATATTATATCAGCGACATAGCTTAATGCTACTATACCTCATTATTTTTAATGGCAACATAATACTGTATGGTATGGATTTGCTTAAAAATTATTTAATCATACTTCTTCATTATTAAAAAATTAATTTATATTCACTCTTAGAGTTCCTGGCACATAGAAAGCACTGTATATGCTAGGTCTTATTAAAACTATTGTTATATTTTATCATGATTATTACTGACACATTGCAGATGAGAAAACTGAATACCAGAAAGATCAGGTAACTTGAACAATGTCACATGGTTAGTGAAGGAGGCAGAATTGGAATCTAGGGCTTTGATCTTTTACAAGAGGCCATAGTAGTACTTTGTGTCAATTAAAAATAAGAAATAAAAGAAGAACATGAAAGAAAGTGAGGTCTAAACAGTTTTGTGGAAGTACTAAGGGGAAAATAATGAACTGCCTGGTGGCATCAGGAAAGGTTTGCATTTGAGCTGCTCACTAGTACCTTGAGACTAAAATAAAGGCTGAAAAAGCACAGGTACATCCCAAATGTTTGAAACCGAATAGAGGACAGTGGTTGGGACTTGTCAGATGAGTTTGTCAGGAGAGGCAGTTGATTCGATTTAGAGGAATTTAAAATGTGTGGGAGAGTTTTGTGGGGAATCAGCAGGGACTCAAAAGACTCAGGAGAGGAGATTCCTGGACTTGGCACCAATGGCCAGCGGAATCCACTGCTGACCGGGAGACGGGCTGGGGCTGGGGCCAGCGGATGATCTGCAGGCAAGGCTTTTAATGAATCATTCGAGGGGAAATGCACTTTATGCGGAGTATTTGTAGAGAGCTGTAGTTTCAGGATTTCCCACAAATTCGCTTCTCAGGATAGAGCCGCTGAACATCTGTGAGGAGTGGTCTCGGTCGGTGCCAAGTGTGCCTCTACAGCGTTTGGAAGGTAAGACACATTATGGCCAAAGTGCCTCTCCAGGGCATCAAGTGCCCTGAAGGAAATGCCCGCCATCCATGCAAGGGGGAGGTGGCTGAGTGATTGAAAGCAGTTGTGTAACACGAAGCCATTGTCACAGAAAACGCCAAATGCGTTCTAACCTTCAAATGGTGCATGACACACAGAATCGCGCAAAGCTTCCAGCCAGACAGCCATAATCATACTGGCGTACCTGGATGCCCACTAGGAGTGGTCTCGGTCGGTGCCAAGTGTGCCTCTACAGCGTTTGGCAGGTAAGACACATTATGGCCAAAGTGCCTCTCCAGGGCATCAAGTGCCCTGAAGGAAATGCCCGCCGTCCATGCAAGGGGGAGGTGGCTGAGTGATTGAAAGCAGTTGTGTAACACGAAGCCATTGTCACAGAAAACGCCAAATGCATTCTAACCTTCAAATGGTGCATGACACACAGAATCGCGCAAAGCTTCCAGCCAGACAGCCATAATCATACTGGCGTACCTGGATGCCCACTTCCTTTCCCTCCAAGAACATACCTGGGACATTTAAAAAAAATCTGCCCCCAGGGACAAAGAGGAAGCATTTTGCTGTGAAATTCTGGCGTTTTGTGAATGGACGAGGAAAACTGCACGCACGTTTAGTTCAAGCACTTACTATCATCTGGCAAAAGCATCTCTCATTTAGTAGGCATTGACAATTAAAAAAAAATTTCTCCATGGCCTTAACTAATGCTTCATTCTTTATACATAATGCACTTGTTCATTCTTTCTTAAAATATGTATATATATATATATGTATATGCATGTAGCTCTGCTGGGTCTTAGTTACAGCATGTGGGATCTAGTTCTCTGACCAGGGATTAAACACAGGCTCCTTGCATTGGGAGGATGGAGTCCTAGCCATTGGACCACCTGGGAAGTCCCACGTGTTCACTGTTTAATGATGTTCTCAGAAGTGTTGGCTCCTCCTACATCCTCTTTCTCTATCAGAAATAGTTCAGCTGCTCCCCATTTAAGTTAAGAGCTGTACTGCTATTAATTACTTTCAGCCAAAATATTGTACATGAAAAGAGAAATCTATAAAGCAGATTCATGCAAAATTTAAATCATTCATTTAATCAGGTAAACAGTGTCATGCTGCTCCCAACGGGAAATCCTGCTGACTGTGTGGCTCAGGTCCCTTTGCACTTGTCAGGCTGAGATTACGTTATGTCCTCTTTTGAAGCCTCTTTCAGAGCTTTCCTCACGTTGTCTCTCTGGATGTTGCGGAGAGGTAATTGGTAAGGGCAGAGGCTCTACAGCTAGACTGCCTGGGTGGTTTAAATCCTGCTGCTGCTAATACTACTGGCTCTCTGGCCTTACACAAGTTACTTAACTTTTTTTTTTGACTTGATTATTTTTGATTCAGTTTCCACATCTGGAAAATGGGAACAAAAATTGAGTTATGATAATTCAATGACTTAATGCCCAAAGAACAGAACACAGAAAATATTTAGTAACTTGTATTACTGTTTTTACACCAGGCTGTGATGTCATTTGGCATGCACACATAATTTGCATAGGCTACTTGCACACATAATTTGCATAGAGTTTGTATTGTGTCGAGTTGGCTAGCCTGAAATCTTTCTCAGAGTGAATTTTCTTGTATGTTTCTGGTTAGGGTAAGTCACATGAGATATTCTTGTGCAAGATTTTGAGGGCAGAAGTGAGGCAGCACTTACTTTGTAGCTGACACATTTTGTCATTTTTCTGCTGGCTGACCCAGTTTGTGTAAACCAGTGGCTGGGCCTGCAAGTCCTCCACTATCCCTGGATCCAGGGGCTTAAATTCTGAAAAACAGCTCAAGAAGGTGCTTCAGGCTAATCTTGCCATTGAGACAGAACTAGGAGTCTTTTACAAGTGGTTTATTGTCTTTGCGATTGTTACTTCTCTTGCCCAATAATGGTCCTTTGTTCCTGCATTCTTTTGTTCCCTTAATTAAGATCATTAATTACTGAGACCTGGTTCAAGGGCAAGCATTGTGGTCTGGCTGAGATCACAAAACGGCTTAGGCCCAAAATGGCTTCTCTTATGTTAAGATAGCCATCTCTGGTTCTTTTTCTCTGGGGCTCCCTCTACCCTATCTGCTTACAAAATTTTGAGCCACAAAGTTCAAGGAATAGTCCAAGAGAATTCTATTAGTTTTTGTTTTTTTTTTTCAGTATCACAACATTTAAGAGTCACAAATTTAGAAAGGTCTTTAGTTACCACTCTTGCTTGGAAGAGCCTGAAGCCCCAATCTCTCAAAGCCTGTTCCATCAGAACCCCAGCCTTCTTTCCTTCCTTTCCTCTGTTGTCATTCTAAGGATAAAACTCTAAGCAAACTTCTTTTCAGTCAGTGTCTTTTTCTCAACCAAGCTTCTACAATTCTCTTATCTGCTTGCCCAGCTTGCTTTTATGGTTCAGCAAAGCTTTGTTCCTTAGTTTGTCTGTTTTGTAGCAACAGAGAGATATTAACATTGAAGCACAAACTCTAGACATAGTCTAGGTCAGTGAACAATAATCATACCTACTACATCCCAGAGCTGTGACCCCAGGTCTCTGAACTTGGCTGCAGTTATTTTCAATAATTTTTCTGATTGTGAACTCATTGAAACAGGAGGAAAATGAGCACGGCACAACCTCTAAAATAATGACATAGCCATTGAGGACACAGCAAAAACTGGTTAGAACCAACCAGGATAGCAGAAGATTCAACTTCCAGTAGATCTTAACCCTCATTATACACTCATTGTATAATAAGCGGCAGAAATGGTATGGGCCTGACAGAGCATAAGAAGAGATGCAAGGATACACAGAAGAACTGTACAAAAAAGGTCCTAATGATCCAGATAACCACAGTGGTGTTATCTAGACCAGACATCTTGGAATACAAAGTCAAATGGGCCTTAGAAAGCATCACTAAGAACAAAGCTAGTGGAGGTGATGGAATTCCTGATGAAAGTGAAAGAGGAGAGTGAAAAAGCGGGCTTAAAACTCAACATTCAGAAAACGAAGATTGCGGCATCTGGTCCCATCCCTTCATGGCAAATAGATGGGGAAACAGTGAGAGACTTTGTGGGGGCTCCAAAACCACTGCAGATGGTGATTGCAGTCATGAAATTAAAAGACGCTTACTCCTTGGAAGGAAAGTTATGACCAACCTAGACAGCATATTGAAAAGCAGAGACATTACTTTGCCAACAAAGGTCTGTCTAGTCAAGGCTATGGTTTTTCCAGTAGTCATGTATGGATTTGAGAGTTGAACTATAAAGAAAGCTGAGCGCCAAATAATCAATGTTTTTGAACTGTTGGAAAAGACTTGAGAGTTCCTTGGACTGCAAGGAGATTCAACCAGTCCATCCTAAAGGAAATCACTCTTGAATATTCATTGGAAGGACTGATGCTGAAGCTGAAACTCCAATATTTTGCTCACCTGATGCAAAGAAATGACTAATTTGAAAAGACCCTGATGCTGGGAAAGATTGAAGGTGGGAGGAAAGAGGATGACAGAGGATGAGATAGTTGGATGGCATCACTGACTTGATGGACATGAGTTTGAGTAAACTCCAGGAGTTGGTGATGGACAGGGAAGCCTGGCATACCGCAGTCCATGGGGTTGCAAAGAGTTGGACATGACTGAGCAACTGAACTAAGCTGAACTGATGTGCTCATTGTAATGCATTGTAGCATGCTAAATGCTAACGCCATCAATCATTGATGCCATCACTGTCTTGAGCTCGTGGCCCAGTTCCTGGAAATGTCTGCCTCTTCTCCACAATAGCTGGAGTAATCCTCTCCCACTCATTAGCCTATAAAAACTAACCATGCCATATTTCAAGGCCACTTGCCTTCTGAGAGGGCCCACACTCTGTGGAGTGTTTTCCTCCCAGAGCTGTTCTCATCATTTGAGATGGACTGCATTCTGTCTCTGGAATATGTTTCTCTCTAAATAAATCAATTTCTTACCTATCACTTTGTCTCTCACTGAATCCTTTCTATAATGAGACATTAAGAACCCCAGGTTTGTTAAGTCCTGAGACCAGGTATGATCTCACTTAAAAGACAGTGGGTTCAAGTCCCAGTCTGGGCTGCATGCTTTCAATATTTTTCTACCCTTCTGTGACTATTTATAAAATCATTTTGGAATCACTTGATAGATGCCTAGTTTGAGTGGTGTATGCTAAGTCCCTTTAGTTGTGTGTGATTCTATGTGACCTGCTAAGCTCCTTTGTCCTTGGGATTCTCCAGGCAACAATACTGGAATGGGTTGTGGTGCCCTCCTCCAGGGGATCTTCCCAGCCCAGAGGCTGAAGTTGAGTCTTTTATATCTAACCTATATTGGCAGGCAGGTTCTTTACCATTAGCACCACCTGGGAAGTTTGAGTGCTACTTCTTGGAATAAAATGACTGTTTTCTAATTGTACTATTTTTAGCACTCACTAATTAGGGGCATTTAATGTCTGTCCTTTTTGGGATATTCAGTTAAACTGGTATGCTATTTCTATTTTAGGGCAACCTACGTTCCATTGCTCGGCATGTTTATACAACATACTCTATCTGTGCCTCATTAACAGAAGCCAGAGCAGATGCCAGGACCCTTCTAGCTCTGGTCCTAAATTTACACTCAAACAAAGCTGGAATTTTAAGAGTAGACCCTAATGACTTTCAGATTTTAAATCCTTTCGTGAAATTCCTTGTCTACATGACACCAAAGCAAACACTAATATAGTGAATCAGCTGGCTTAATCTGGAAAAGCCACTTGATGGCAGTTTTTACTTTCAAAATAATAGAAACATTTCAAAATATGAAGGCTTATCTTCTATACTTTGAACAGTTTTGGTTCAAAACTGTTGATCCAAAAATTGCTAGAAAAAACTTCTGCCCAATTTGAATTTTATATACATTCACTGGAACTGTTTGTAGAAACAAAATTTTCACTTTGATGAAATATGATTCTTAAAGAACATATTAACTTTTCTTTCAAACCATGTATTCAATTTTTCTCCTAGAAAGACTTCAGGTTCTTTCTCTTCATTATGATTTTCTAGCCAAACTTTTTCTTTCTACTATAAAAGTAGAGTATCTGTTTAAATGGCATTTTTTGTAGAAGCCAGTAAGAAAATAGATAGACTTTGAAGTAGTTTTCATTAGTTTTAATGTAGTATTTGAACAGCCTAATTTCAGAGTGAAATCTAACTGAGAATAAAACTGAGAGACAGTTTTATTTTTTTCCCCATCAATCAAAGGGAAATATATGAATGTGTTCATAATACAGTTTAATAATTTAGCATATCTCCGTTTCTCCCTTCAGTTTTTTAAAATCATTATATTAATCCTTTTAAAAAAAATAATTTATTTATTTATCTTTGGCTCTGCTGGGTCTTCACTGAGCAATTTTCATTAGTTTTAATGTAGTATTTGAACAGCCTAATTTCAGAGTGAAATCTAACTGAGAATAAAACTGAGAGACAGTTTTATTTTTTTCCCCATCAATCAAAGGGAAATATATGAATGTGTTCATAATACAGTTTAATAATTTAGCATATCTCCGTTTCTCCCTTCAGTTTTTTAAAATCATTATATTAATCCTTTTAAAAAAAATAATTTATTTATTTATCTTTGGCTCTGCTGGGTCTTCACTGAGCATGAGATTTTCTCTAGTTGGAGTGAGCAGGAGCTATTCCTTTTGGTGCATGAGCTTCTCACTGTAGTCGCTTCTCTTGTGGTGGAGCAAAGGCTCTAGGGTGTGTGGGCTCAGTAGCTGCGGTACCCAGACTCTAGAGTTCAATAGTTGTGATGTGCAAGCTTAGTTTAAGACCCAAAAAAGATGTCCTTGTCATTACAGGAGACTGGAATGCTAAAGTAGGAAGTCAAGAAACACCTGGACTAACAGGCAGATTTAGCTTTGGATGAATGCAGCAGGGCAGGCAAAGGCTAATAGAGTTTTGCCAAGAGAATGCACTGGTCATAGCAAACACTCTCTTCCAACAACACAAGAAAAGACTCTACACATGGACATCACCAGATGGTCAACAATGAAATCAGACTGATTATATTCTTTGCAGCCAAAGGTGGAGAAGCTCTATACAGTCAGCAAAAACAAGACCGGGAGCTGACTGTGGCTTAGATCATGAACTCCTTATTGCCAAATTCAGACATAAATTGAAGAAAGTAGGGAAAAACACTAGACATTCAGGTATGACCTAAATCTAATCCCTTACGATTATACAGTGGAAGTGAGAAATAGATTCAAGGTGCCTGATAAACTATGGGTGGAGGTTTGTGACATTGTACAAGAGACAGGGATCAAGACCATCCCCATGGAAAAGAAATACAAAAAAGCAAAATGGCTGTCTGAGGAGGCCTTACAAATAGTGTGAGGAGAAGGGAAAAGCAAAGGAGAAACAGAAAGATACACCCATTTGAATGCAGAGTTCCAAAGAATAGCAAGGAGAGAAAAGAAAGCCTTCCTTAGTGATCAGTGCAAAGAAATAGAGGAAAACAATAGAATGGGAAAGACTAGAGATCTCTTCAGGAAAATTAGAGATTCCAAGAGAACATTTCATGCAAAGATGGGCTCAATAAAGGACAGAAATGGTATGGACCTAACAGAAGCAGAGAATATTAAGAAGAGGTGGCAAGAATACACGGAAGAACTGTACAAAAACGATCTTGATGACCCAGATAACCATGATGGTGTGATCTCTCACCTAGAGCCAGCCATCCTGGAATGTGAAGTCAAGTGGGCCTTGGGAAGCATCACTAAGAACATGGTTAGTGGAGGTGATGGAATCACTGGTGAAATCCATGGTAAAATAGCTCACCAGTTGAGCTATTTCAAATCAAAAAGATGATGCTGTGAAAGTGCTGAACTCAATATGCCAGCAAATTTGGAAAACTCAGCAGTGGACACAGGTCTGGAACAAGTCAGTTTTCATTCCAATCCCAAAGAAAGGTAATGCCAAAAATGTTCAGACTACTACATTGATCGCTGAGAAGGCTTTCTATCTCTCCTTGCTATTCTTTGGAACTCTGCATTCAGATGCTTATATCTTTCCTTTTCTCCTTGGCTTTTCGCTTCTCTTCTTTTCACAGCTATTTATAAGGCCTCCTTAGAGAGCCATTTTGCTTTTTTGCATTTCTTTTCCATGGGGATGGTATTGATCCCTGTCTCCTGTATAATGTCACGAACCTTCATCCATAGTTCATCAGGCATTCTACCTATCAGATCTAGGCCCTTAAATCTATTTCTCACTTCCACTGTATAATCATAAGGGATTTGATTTAGGTCATACCTGAAGAGTCTAGTGGTTTTCCCTACTTTCTTCAATTTCAGTCTGAATTTGGCAGTAAGGAGTTTGTGATCTAAGCCACAGTCAGCTCCTGGTCTTGTTTTTGTTGACTGTACAGAGCTTCTCCATCTTTGACTGCAAATATAATCAATCTGATTTCAGTGTTGACCATCTGGCGATGTCCATGTGTAGAGTATTCTCTTGTGTTGTTGGAAGAGGGTGTTTGCTATGACCAGTGCGTTCTCTTGGCAAAACTCTATTAGCCTTTGCCCTGCGTCATTCAGTACTCCAAGGCCAAATTTGCCTGTTCAGTTAAGTTCAGTTCAGTCACTCAGTCGTGTCCGACTCTTTGTGACCCCAAGAATTGCAGCACGCCAGGCCTCCCTGTCCATCACCAACTACCAGAGTTCATTCAGACTCATGTTCATTGAGTCAGTGATGCCATCCAGCCATCTCATCCTCCGTCGTCCCCTTCTCCTCCAGCCCCTAATCCTTCCCAGTATCAGAGTCTTTTCCAATGACTCAACTCTTCGCATGAGGTGACCAAAGTACTGGAGTTTCAGCTTTAACATCATTCCTTCCAAAGAAATCCCAGGGCTGATCTCCTTTAGAATGGACTGGTTGGATCTTCTTGCAGTCCAAGGGACTCTCAAGAGTCTTCTCCAACACCACAATTCAAAAGCATCA
>SJYC01005806.1:0-52484 GCA_006408675.1 Madoqua kirkii
ATTCCAGTCCATTTTAGTTCTCTGATTCCTAGAATGTTGACATTCTCCCTTGCCATCTCTTGTTTGACCCCTTCCAATTTGCCTTGATTCACGGACCTGACATTCCAGGTTCCTATGCAATATTGCTCTTTACAGCATCGGATCGTGCTTCTATCACCAGTCACATCCACAGCTGGGTACTGTTTTTGCTTTGGCTCCATCCCTTTGTTTTTTCTGGAGTTATTTCTCCACTGGTCTCCAGTAGCATATTGGGCACCTAATGACCTGGGGAGTTCCTCTTTTGGTATCCTATCATTTTGCCTTTTTATACTGTTCATGGGGTTCTCAAGGCAAGAATACTGAAGTGTCTTGCCATTCCCTTCTCCAGTGGACACATTCTGTCAGACCTCTCCACCATGACCCGCGCATCTTGGGTTGCCTCGCAGGCATGGCTTGGTTTCACTGAGTTAGACAAGGCTGTGGTCCTAGTGTGATTAGATTGACTAGTTTTCTGTGAGTATGGTTTCAGTGTGTCCGCCCTCTGATGCTCTCTTGCAACACCTACTATCCTGCTTGGGTTTCTCTTACCTTTGTCGTGGGATATCTCTTCACGGCTGCTCCAGCAAAGCACAGCTGCTGCTCCTTACCTTGGATGAGGGGCATCTTACCGCTGCTGTTTCTGACCTTCAATGTTGGATAGCTCCTCTAGGCCCTTCTGCACCTGCACAGCCAGGGTTCCTTGGTGTTTCTTGACCTCCTACTTTTACATTCTAGTTCCCTACAATGAAAAGGACATCTTTTTTGCATGTTAGTACTAAAAGGTCTTGTAGGTCTTCATAGAACCGGTAAACTTCAGCTTCTTCAGTATTCCTGGTTGGGGCATAGGCTTGGATTACCTTGATATGGAATGGTTTGCCTTAGAAATGAACAGAGATCATTCTGTCCTTTTTGAGATTGCATCCAAGTACTGCAGTTTGAACTCTTGTTGACCATGATGGCTACTCCATTTCTTCTAAGGGATTCATGCCCACAGTAGTAGATATAATGGTCATCTGAGTTAAATTCACCCATTCCAGTGTAACATTAGGCTAAGGTAAAAGTGACCTCATTAGGTTCAATTCATTCCCTGGAGGAAGAGAAACAGGCATGGCTTTCTTGACATAAGAGAAGCCATTTTTGACTTAAATCGTTTTGTGATCCAAGATTGACCAGAATGCTTACCTTTGAACAGGTCTCAGTAATTAATCTGGAGAAGGCAACGGCATCCCACTCCAGTACTTTTGCCTGGAAAATCCCATGTATAGAAGAGCCTGGTAGGCTGCAGTCCATGGGGTCGTGAAGAGTCGGACACGACTGAGCGACTTCACTTTCACTTTTCACTCTCATGCATTGGAAAAGGAAATGGCAACCCACTCCAGTGTTCTTGCCTGGAGAATCCCAGGGACGGGGAAGCCTGGTGGGCTATGGGGTTGCACAGAGTTGGACACAACTGAAGCAACTTAGCAGCAGCAGCAGCAGTAATCATCCTGAGGGAACTAAAGTATTCAGGGGACTTCCCTGTTGGTCCAGTGACTAGGACTCTGCTCCCAGTGCAGGGGGACTGAGTTCAGCTCTTGGTGGGGGAACTAGATCCCACATGCTGCAACTAATACCCAGCACAGCCAAATAAATGAATAAACAAATGAAAATTTCTTTAAAAATTAAAAAAAAAAAAGAATTCAGGACCAAAAGACTGTTATCAAGCAAGAGAAGTAAAAATGGCAAAGATAATGACCACTTGCAAAAACTCCTTCATCGAAGGACCCACCTTCCTCTGGTGTGGCTGTTCCTAAATGAGTGTTTCCTATTTGACCAGCAGTAAATGGAGAAGAAAGTTGGATATACTCTGTTTCTAAAACCACAAAGAACAGTGACACACGTTAATTCTACTCACATCCCTTAGCTGGAACCTAGTTACATGGTGATGTCTAGCTACAGAGAAAGCTTAAAAAGAGAATCTTAAACTCAGCAATCTAATAAAAGTTTCCTACTGAAGCTTTTATTACTGGAGACAAAGTGGAAAACAGACATCAAGGGCACAGCTAGCAGCCTCTGGCAAAACCACTTTGGTGACCCAAATATCTGAGCGTATTGCTTTTTCACAAGAAGAACACCTTTGCCCCTACGAAAGTGAGATGGTCCTTGAGTATTATCTGCTTGCTGCACTTGCTTACAGTCCAGGTTTCCTGGGTGTTACCCAGTATCTCTGAGTGATGTATGCTCTTTTAATTAGTGTGGGATGTGGGTCTTATGATCCAACAACCTGTAAACTGAAAGAAACACTTTCTCCACAAACCTTAGCCCCAACCAGTATACAAAGAAGGGATGGTAATCAAGTAAGTGCAATACAAACCCCCTTTCAGAAGGTGAAAAAATTGGAAATTCATAAAAGCACTGATATCTAGCAATTTTTAAATCCTACTAACAGAAATTACCAAAACTCCCTACCCTGGGCAATATTAAATATTTCATTGTGTCTGTTTACCAAATTTTTATCCATTCATCTGATGGCCGTATAAGGTGCTTCCATACCTTGGCTGTTGAAAATAATGCTTCTATGAACACTGGGTGCATATATCTTTTTGAATTGTGTTCTTTGGATAAGCACTCGAGAAGCAGAATTGCTGGATAATATGGTAATTCCATTTTTAGTGTTTTTTGAAACTTCCCTATAGTTTTCCATACTGGCTGCACCAATCTGCATTCCCACCAACAGGGCAGAGGGTTTCCTTTTCTCCACATCCTCACCAACACTTGTTATTTCCAGTCTTTTTGACAATAGCCTTTCTGACTGCTATGAGGTGCTATCTTATTGTGTGTCCTTTAGAACATTGAATTTGTTACAGTATTGCTTCTGTATTATGTTTTGGCTTTTGGCCATGAGACATGTGGGATCTTAACTTCCCAACCAGGGATCAAGCCTGCACCCCCTGCACTGGAAGATGAAGTCTAACCACTAGACCGCCAGGGAAGTCCCTATTTCATTGTGGTTTTGATTTGAATTTCTCTGATGTTTAGTGATGCTGAGCAGCTTTCCATAAGTCTGTTGGTCATCTATGTGTCTTGGAAAAATAACTTTTCAGGTCTTCTGTCAATTTTTCAAATGAATTATGTGTTTTTGTTTGTTTTTCCTTTTGAACTGCATGAATTATTTGTATACCTTGGCTATTAATCCCTTTATTAGACATATTATTTGCAAATGTCTTCTCTTATTCAGTAGGGTGCCTTTTCATTTTGTTGATGGTTTCCTTTGATGTATAAAAGCTTTTAAGTTTGGCTAGGTCCCATTTGTTTATTTTTGCTTTCGTTTCCCTTGCTGAGGAGATAGATCCACCCCCTGCAGAAAAAAAAAGATCTATGTCAATGGGTGTATTGCCAATGTTTTTTTCTTGGAGTTTTATGGTTTCAAGCTTACGTATCTTCAATTCATTTTGAGTTTATAAAGTAGGGGGTTGCTATATCTTTTACCCCCTGATTCTGCTTTCTGGGACATTTCTGTTTCCTATGATTATATCTAAAGTGGGGAGTAGAACTGTGCTCTCCTTAGGAGACTAAACATCATTTACACCTGCTTCCTCTAGGTGATGATCTGGGAATCCAGAGGTTCCTATAGAGATCAAAAAATATCACAGGCTTTTGTGAGCCAGCCTGTAAGTTCTTTTTAGCAGTAAAGTTTCCTTGATGTGCTTCTTGTGTTTCCAGGTAACCACAGCGAAGCCTATCATCTAGGCACACGGTGATTGAAATCTATGATCTTTAACTTCCTGCCCTTGGCACTCTAGCCACAACTGTCACTTATCCCCAAATTGAAGCTGTCTGGAAGGAAGCCCTGAGTAGGAGGCTGGCATCCAGAATCTGATTCTTGCCAGTGGTAAGTTCCATCACGACCAAGTTCTCATTACCTAATGCAGATGCTTGAGAAAGGATGGGCTACAGCTTTCTTTCTTTCTTTTTTAATATACTACCTGTTTAGAATCAGAAGCACCTCTCACAGCTAGCCTGAATTCATGACTCTCTTACAACTTTGACAAGAGGCAAAAAGCAGCCGACTCACACTGATCCTATGAGTTTTCCCATTACTTCCACTTGAACCATAGGCTCTTTAGCATATAGTTTGTGTGTAAGCTGTTACAAATGATGGTTCTATGAAAGCTTTTCAGTATAAAACAAGTATCCCTAGGGACTTCCCTGGCCCATGTTCAATCCCTGGTCAGGGAAGTAAGATCCTGCAAGCTGCATGGTGTAGTCAAACAACAACAAACACAGTTATACCCACATTTGTTTACTCTGCACAATCTGTTCCTTTGCCACCAATTCCCCAGTCTTCGCATGGCATTACCCCAATTTGTGTGTCTGTGTCCAAATTTCCTGCTTTTATAAGGGCATCTGTCAGGTAAGGAGCCTACCTACACTGGTATAACTTTATCTCTTCAACTGATTACATCTGCAAAAACCTTATTTCCAAGTAAGTTCACATTCTGAGGTTCTGGGGGTTAGAATTTCAACCTATGAGGTCACAAGAGGGCCACAATGCATCCTAGATGTAAGAGATGGAAAGTTGCTAATAGCAAACTCCCAGACTCAGCAAGGTGGTGAAAACCAATCAGATGCAGTTGAAAATAGAGTGACTGAGACAGTGAGTGGAGTCATCTCATAAGGATGATAATATCTATCTCTTAGAGTTATCATAGGATTGAAGAAGATAACCTCATGCCAATGCAGGAGACACAGGACATGTAGGCTCAGTCTCTGGGTTGGAAAGATTCCTCAGAGGAGGAAATGGCAACCCCTACTCCAGTATGCTTGCCTGGAGAATCCCATGGACAGAGGAGCCTGGGCGGCTATAGTCCCTCGGGCTGCAAAGAATGGGACACAGCTGAGTGACTGAGCATGCTCACACACACACACAAGATAACACATGTAAAACATTTAGCACAAAACCCAGAATGTATAGAAAGTACTCAATAAATTAGTTAAGGATCCTGACTTCCTTTCAATAAACAGTAGTTGCCACTATAAAAATAACACTACTGTTAATAACAATATTCTTCAATTTATTCATTAATTCAATTTTACAGGTAGTGCTAATGGTAAAAAATCTACCTGCCAATGCAGAAGATATAAGAAATGTGGGTTTGATCCCTGGGTCAGGAAGATTCCCTGGAGGAGGGCATGGCAACCCACTCCAGTATTCTTGCCTGGAAAATCCCAAGGACAGAGGAGCCTGGAGGGCTACAGTCCATAGGGCCATGAAGAGTTAGACATGACTGAGCACACACGTATCAGTTTTAATTTGTCAACTCCCATCTGTACTAGCCCCTATGCGAAGAGCAGAGATGTAAAGTAGATTAAAAATAAATATTTGTTTAACAAATGAATGAGTGAGCTTCCAGTCAATGGGGCAGAAAGGCATGTAGACAATTATGGGCCAATTAAACAAGTGCAAAAAGGCATACAGAGTCCTGTGGGAAGAACGGAGGGCCAGGAATGGCTTCAGCAAAAGATGGTAGTTGAATATTTACCTTTACACCATTGGAGTGATAGAAAAGCACTCCAACATTAGTAAGGTTTATATCAACTCAATTACTTCATAGAAATTGACAGTGAACATGCCATCTCTGCCCACACTATGGTGGCATGTTTTTATGTTGCCCGTTCCATAAAGCTAAGAGATTAATCTTCCCATTTTGGAAGGTTTGACTTGGAATATAGCCCAAAAGAAGAATCAAAAGAATACTTTAATAGAACCTATGCATAATTATAAATAATATTTGATGAGAATCCATATAAAGAATATTAAGTTTCAAAAGCTTAGCATCTTTGATTACAAAGCAATAGAATACATCATGTTCAAAGAAGTTCAGAAATAACAAATAACACATACAATCAACTCTTGAAACAAAGACCATTGCAACAGTCTTTATTTCTCACTCTTCTTTTCTTTACCTCTTAAAGCTATACATGTGGTATCTCTTATTTCGGCTGATGAAACTTGAGTAGAAAGATTACTTGTCATTTCTGCACAGGAACTCTGTTAGTCAGAGTGTGGTAAATCACACTGGCTTTTCCTATCTCAGTGATCAGAAAACACTGCCTAGACAGTGATGCTCCATCATTCTGTGTTTTTGAGTGACACTGATTACCAAAGACAGGTACCAACCCACACTGCACAGGTGAGTAAGAAATATGACTTTTTTTGTGCTCAACCCCTGAGATTGGGAATTGTTTGTTAATGCAGCATAACCTAGCAGCATCCTATTGATACAATAGCTGAAACTTTAAATCAGCATTTGATGCATCAATATCTTTAGGGTCCAATTAGAAGCTGTTTTCTTTCTCTTTTACCCTGAAATCTTGTTCAGTTAATCAGTGGACTATCCTCACTATAGAAAGGACTTCTTAATAACTTATCAAAGATTTCAAAGGGCTTGTCATCTCCTTAAACTATAAAAAAGTTTTTGAGTATTTTTGGCCATGCAATGTGTGTGTGTGTGTGTGTGTGTGTGCGTGCAGAGAACCATCATAGCTTTTATCTAGTTCCCCAGGAAGCCCATAACCTACATAATAATAAGAACCACTATGGAAGCCTGTATTTATATTCCGTCATCAGTAAAGAATTGTATCTCAACTTGACATTGATCAGTAAACAGTATCTATAGTCAGAATGTAAGTTGGAGAGAACACTATTTTGGAAAGCTTATTGAATTAACTATGTACAGATTCTAAATTAAATAATACTCTGGTTTTCTAACCTTTAAATTTGTTAAGCTTTTCATCATTGGTAGCTCTCCAGATTATCATAACATTTTTTTTAAGGTGCCATTGGGTGAAGTATTGTTTCATCAGTGGATTCTGTTTGCCAGTTTCTGATTTGGGTCTATGGAAAACACACATGAACACATATACATGCATACATACATACACACATATACATGAAGACATGCACACACATATACATACACCTGGAAGAAATTCGATCTAAAGGATAAACTGAACTATCTTCAGATGTTTCTACAGGGATCATGGTGTTTTATGGAGCCCTAGATGTTTTATGGAACCACAGAAAGAGAGAGGTGGGTCAGGTGGTTTTGTCTCCTAATCTCATTCACTCCTTGTATGTGTTTACATGATCTCTCTCTCTCTTCTCTTACCTTCAGTCTCTCACCTTCTTTCTCCAGAACTCCTGCTTTAAAAAATTTTTAAGAACCACTAATGTAAATTGTACATGAGAACATAGTGAGCTATCTTCAAGAGCTTAGAAATGAAGTTGACTTCTGAGAGTTCAACTATAAAATTCAAACTAAGAAATGATATAAAAAATAGGCAAAATTGTAATGTGTTGAAGAAAGAGGATGGTTCTCAGGTCTGAATAATATCTAAATCAGTAACATTTATGCTTCCAAAGAAATAATGTGCCCCTCATAAAAGATTGAAGAAAGGATAGAGTGATTAATAACAGATCATGGAACAGAAAGACTTCAACAAATGGATCCATCATATTACTTTGGGAGGGTCATAAATCCTCTCCTCCTCTCCTAACATTTCTGCCTCAACCTAAAAGAAGGAATTTTTCTTCCCAAGGAAGAAGAAATTGATACTTAGCCATGTTTCATTGCTTCCCAAATTTAGCAAGTTGACCTAGGAATGCATCTTTGGGAGATCACTGGCTCTGTTAACAAAGGAGACAATTGGGATTAAGCCCTGAGAGAGTAATTTAACTTGCTAGTGAGCCCTGGCTCACAAAGCTATTAAACTGACTCATGTGTGTGCTAAGTCACTTCAGTCGTGTCCGACTCTTTGCAACCCTTTGGACTGTAGCCCGCCAAGCTCCTCTGTCCATGGGCTTCTCCATGCAAGAATACTGGAGTGTGTTGCCATTTTCTCCTCCAGGGGATCTTCCCAACCCAGGGATAGAACCCACCTCTCTTATGTCTCCTGCGTTGGCAGGCAAGTTCTCTGCTGCTAGTGCAACCTTGGAAGCCTGAATTGAACCATAGGAACTGCTGATATTCAACCATTTTTAACCTGCAAAAATGAAGGTTATATATGATTCTATCTAATGAACTGAGATTTGAGTTCAGATTGATCTAGTTCCAAAGCTTGGCTCTTTCCACTATGAAGCACTGCCTTTTTTTTTTTTTTTTTTTTGCAAAATGTGTGAAATGTATTTACTGGCCTATTTTAAGAGGTATGTGTACGGGAGGGGAGAGCATGATGATTGGAAGCACTATTTATAAAGACCGACTGGAAACACTGCGTAGGATGGATTGAAGAAGAGGCTTTATATAGAAAGATTAGGTATGAGAGGGACCAGGACCAGTAGACCCTGAAGAAGCATGAAATTAAAAGGGATAGAAAGGATGGGAAGAATTCAAAGGAAAAAAAGTCCAGAAACATAACTTCTCCACTCTTGCCAGAGGGACACTGAAGAGATCGTTCCTTGCTTTGGGGGACAGTCCAGCTCTGCCCACGCATAATCAGTAGACAGACCTGATATCCCATCTGATGACTCACTTTTTATGTAACGAGAGTGATTCACTTTTCTTCCGTCTACATTTTCTCTCTGGGCTGTCTTTTCCAATCCCATAGCCTAGACTCCAAGTGAATGTCAATCAATGATTTACAAATCTTTATCTCTTGCCAAAACCTTTCTCTTGGTCACAGATTCCTTTACTCCATTGACAATGGAATGGCTTCATCTTATCGTCCCAGAAGCATCTCAAACTCAGTGTATACCAAGCTGAATTCACAGATTTCTCCACTAATTTGATCTCGCCTGTATTTCTACCATTAATTAAAATCATACTGGGGACTCATGTTGATTTCTTCTCCTCCATCCTCAACATCTAATCTGTTTTTCTAACCTTTTCCTTTATCTCCTAAGCATTTCCTTTACTCTGTTTCCATTGTCAGAGTTCAGCTGCACACTGTTTTTTTATAACAGGATCTTAATTCCCCAACCTGGGACCAGGGATCAAACCTGTGCCCCTTGTAACGGAAGCAGGGGGGTCCTAACCACTGGACCAGCAGGAAATTCCCTGTAATGGCCTTTTTATTAGTCTTCTTTTTCTATTTTAGAAGATACTCTTTAAGTAAATTGCCAGTAATTCCTCCTTCAGAAAACCCCTTTCTATGACTTATTTTTACCATCTGTTTACTGATTAATTTTCTAGCTTCGTCTTCCACTATTCTTTCCCTTGCATTTTTTTTTTCATTTCTCCAGTGATTTCTAGACAAAAAGGATTGTCAGCTCCCCCGACACACCATAGCTTGTCATGCTTTCATGCATGCATACAGATTTTTCCTCCACCTAAAAGGCCCTTTCCTCCACCTCTGCCACACCTCATACCCTGCCTTGTCCACCTAGTTGTCTTAGTCATACTTAAAAACAGCTTTCCATCTCTCCTTGAATCCCTCCCACACCTCCTTCTCCTCCCCTCAGGCAGAGTGAGTTGTTCCCTCTTTTCTACTCCCATAATGCCTTCTTTCTACATTTACATTGCACTAATTACCTCCTTATGTAACAACTCTCTGCCCCATAGATTGTATTCTTGAGGGTCATATCTTGAATGAGTGAATGAATGAGGTAGTCTAAGCCAATTTGATTTCCCTTTTATGAATATAAGTAGTTTAAAATGAACTATTGAAATGTAACTGGTATTTCCAAAAGTCTATGAAACACAAACTGTTGTGATTCAACCCTAACAAGGATCAGTCAAAAATGGACAGTAAGTTTCTCTTCTTCTTTTCTTATTCTCTGTGATTAAATAAGGAAAATCTTTGGTTAGGCTTTACAGACTTCTGGAAATATATTGCATATTCAAAATAAAAACATTAGATTAAAATTTCCAATTATAAATATGGTTAACAATCACTTATGTGTGTTATTCAGGTGGTTGTTTGGCCAGAAGATTTTAAGAGACCAAGTGCATTGGAAGATAGTCTTCCACTTGATTGTTCAATATCTTTATGGTCTTTTAGCTACTGCCAGGTATTGTATGCTGATTTCACCAAAAAATTCAACTTTTATTTTTTCTTTTGAATTTCAAGAAAATCTTTCATCTTTGTATATAAAAATGTTGATTGATGATTAACTACCATATTTCACCAATTAGTTGAGAACTAAGCCAATATACAAGGCCTTTAAAAATTTATTCATTTCTATTATTCAAAGCGCTGTGTCCAGGAAAAGATCATAGCTTTAGAAACATTAGGTCTTTCTCATTAGGTATTTCTCATTAGTTCTTAAAAACATAGTTTTCTAGAGTATTTAAAAGTCAAGAATTCAAATTTTATTTATTATTTTTCAAACATTTTAAAGTAATTATCACTTCTTGGTATATTTTTGGTATGTTATAGACTCAAAGTGTTATTGAACCACTATTTGGGAAACAGAGTTGAGGAGGATCTCTTATGCTTTCTTCCGAGGAAATACTAACCTTCGAAGGGAACATTAACCTGATTGGAGCCAAGTCTTAGACGTTGTTGGATTGCATCTACCTGTGGATGGGTTATAGTGTATTGAAAGGTCCTGTGCCTAATTGTGAATATCTCTTCTTCCCTTTGCCCCATGAAGCAGGAGCCATAGAAACTTTCGAAGGGTCTTCTCCTAAGGTAATCCTAGCCATCCTACTCTCCTTATTGCCCTTCTTAGCATCAAACATTCCCATTTCTTTAGTCTTCTGTACTAAGTGATCAACCTGAAGATAGAAAGACCCTGAGGTGTGGACCCAGTTTTGTACTTAAACTGGTGAGAAAGGCACTTACAGTAATCCTTTTCACCAGGTCACATTTATTAATCTGGCTAACCAGAGATCTCTGCATTGAAATTAAAGTACAGGCCCACTTAATAATAAAATGGTAGCCTTTTTGCCATTTTCCTTGGATCCTGTGCATGCTGCTTCTTTGTGGAAATCATGTGGGAAGGAATAACTGGGCAAAGACTGTGTGGAAGAATTTTGGGGTTTGTTGGCAACAATACCATATGAACATTCTCCAAAAGTTCATGAGCCATCACAGCAAACTTTAGGAAAATATATTTATTTATTAATTTTTGGCTGCATTGAGTCTTCACTGTGGTCCATAGACAGATCCTGCAGTGGCTTCTCTTGTTGCAGGGCATGGGCTTTAGGAATGCAGGCTTTAGTAGCTGAGTTGGCTCTAGAGTGTGGGCATAGCTGCTCTGTGGCATGTGGGATCTTCCTGGACCAGGAATTCAACCTGTGTTCCCTGCATTGGCAGTTGGATTCTTAACCACTACCACCAGGAAAGTCCCATAACAAGCTTTTTGGGACTTCATTTTTGTTATCCTCATTATCAAGGTTATTGTTGTTGTCATCATTTGAACATTACTCAGTGTTTTCATGGCTGAAGTTATGGAAAAATTAAGAAAATATTGAAAGAAATGAAAGATTAAGTGGTTTTAAATAAGGCTATCAGGAAAAGATAGTGACAGACTTTAAAGATCATTATCATAATAATAATCACAATAGTGGCATTAACAGCTAACACTTATTGGACATTTAATCTGTGCCACACCCTTTGGCCATTGCCTCATATGTATGTGAAATTTTACTAAATTTTCAAAACAACCCTATGAAGTAGGTGAAAGTGAAGTCTCTCAGTCATGTCCAACTCTTTGCAACCCCATGGACTGTAGCCTACCAGGTTCCTTCATCCATGGGACTTTCCAGGCAAGAGTAGGAGTGGGTTGCCATTTCCTTCTCCAGGAGATCTTCCTGACCCAGGGATCAAACTCGGGGCCCTCCAAATTGCAGGCAGATACTTTATAGTCTGAGCCACCAGGGGAGGGTGTGTGAAGTAGGTACTATTAATCATTTTCATTATACATGTTAGAAAACCAAGGGCTAGAAAACTTATATAATTTTCCTGAAGTCCAAGACAACACTAGTGTTTGTTATAATGTTAATTTGGGAATTTGGAAGTGATGACTACAAATCTTATTTCTAGATTTACATTCCCATCACTAGTATAAGCAAAATTTGAAAAGGAAAAAAAAAGTTGAAAAGGAGCTTAGTGCAAATTAAATTTTGTGAATCTTTTTGGTTAAGATATATATTTATTGGGACTTCCCTGGTGTCCTAGCGGCTAAGACTCTGCATTCCCAATTCAGGGGGCCCAGGTTTGATCCATGCTCAGGGAACTAGATCTCACAAACCTCCACTAAGGGTTTGCTTTCCGCAACTAAAGATCCTGCATGCCACAACAACTGAAACCTGGCACAGCCAAATAAATACATTAATTCAAAAAATAAATATTAAAAAAGAGATATATTTGTTAAAATATTGACTTAGGCACCTACCTTTATTTGGAGACTCAATATTCTTTTATTTAGATTTATGGCCTAATTAAAATGAAAAGTTGTTGAATTTTAACTTTGCTTGTAGCACTTCTGTGAGTTTTCTTTTAATACACAGCATCGAATAACTGAACTCTAAGCATCGTTAATGAGTATAGACCTCATGCTCTTTGCTCTTCTGGACTTAACAGAAATTTGGCAGAAAGCTATGTATTTCTGGACTCTTTTCTTAGGAATATGTAGTCTGTGAACTCTTATAGACATTTTTTTCTTTGAATTAAATCATCCAGATTTACTGAGTTGATCTTTGGAATTGTACATTAGCTTATATTGAAAACTATTAGTGAATTATTCCTTTTTAAATGAACTACATAGGATTCATTTATGTATTCAAAACCGATAGTTGAGCCTCTCTTGATTAGAGGTTTAATTGCTATAAACAATGTATTACACTGCTGGTCATTTTTCTAATTTAAATTTATTCTAATCTTCTTCATAGCAGTTAGGAAAATTTATAGTGTCCCAGTGTTACTGTGAACTAACAATAGGTGAAATGGAGTCATGGAATATTTGGTCTCTATACCTTGGTAGAGCCATTTCTAACCATCATTTCTTATCTGTAATAAATTGTGGTAAAAAGAAAGATCCTTTGAAGGTAGAATATGGTAGAATAGAATTGAAGGAATTATTTGAAGAATCTTTCCGTTATGGATTTTGACTTTTCCATCTTAGAAGCTCCCACCCACTCCATCCTCTCTACCGCCGTATATCATCACATATTAACTGTGTTTTTCAATATTGCACTGCACATATCGATCGAATATTGAGAGTCATTAAATATGTATTTCTGAACAACATAATGAGTGACATGTGGAAGAAACAGCTGAGAATAAATATAAAAACATGTGCTTAACTGCAGTCTAGTGCAGGATTTTCATCAAAGGTCACTTTTCTTCTTAGGGGGGATCCTCACTTTTATTTTTAAAGCAGTCAGGGCAATGTTTGTATAGTTATATTTTGTATTCCAACTCCTCTAGTGTCACTAACAGAAGATTTATCTTGTTGTTTTCCCATAAGGATTTTATTTGCACAAAAGACATGCAAAATAGCATTAGTAAAATAGAAAATCAGAACAAAGGGAGAAAGAAAACAAAAATATCCTAACCTATGATAATTTAGTAGTCAAGCTTCATACTTGTCTCAGAGCTTCCTGACTTACAAGGAAAAAACAGTGGAAAATGTGGTCAGTTACATCAGGGCTTCTTATCTGTTATGTAATAGTACAAACAGAACATTGTAATTATGGGAAGTGATAGAAAACAAAGGCGCCTGCTCTATTAACTCTGGGATCCAACAAACGTGAGGCTGAGAGGATCAATATCTGGGTAAACCTATAAACACTCCCAGATATGCTCATGAGGTATGACATCATGGTTGGAAAATCTGTTACGTGGTTCACATCACCATAGCAAATCCCTAGTTTTTCAGGGAGTTGGGGGAATGCTACATGTATCATGTTGAGAATATATACGGATAGATTTCTTAGACTTGCAGTTAACATCTGCATAGTCACTCACATTTGATATTAATTAGTGTCATGATTTGCCATTAAAAATTTTTTTGTTTACAGGTTTGTTTGGCTTTCACTGTTTCTAGGCATGGTCTCATCCTACATGGCAGGTTAGAGCATCATCCAGTTCTCCAAAGGAATTTCTTAGAGGAAGAGGTGTAGGGTTCCCTCCCTGCCTTCTAGTAGAAGACACATAATTTTCCTTGGGGAGCCTGAAGACCAGCCAGTTCTTCTGCCATGGTTATAATGCATGGGTATGTGTTCTCCTGTTGCCCTGCCCTCTCAAATACTATGAAGGGCTTGAAGGGCAGGGCATTGCAACTTGCTGCCTGCAGGAAAAGGGAGACAAATTTTCATGTAAATGTATACTTTTGCATAATATGCTTGCTTCCAAGTTATGCAAGTTGTAACGGGCAGTATTTTGGAAACAAACACTCAGGTATAATCAGCTATTAAGACATATAAGAACCATATGTGGAAAATGTTTTCTCCTAAAGAGCCTTGTGAGGGGTGTGGAAAGGAGCTTTTAAAAATGAGGGAGACTCCAAATCCTGTTGCCAAGCAAGACTGTGCAAAGTAAACAGTGTATACACTCCCGGGGCTCTTCTTTATAGGATTGGATTGGAATGAGAACAGCAGATATCACACCCAACTGTTGCCATGAAAATTAGAGGAATTAACTCAGGACCTGAAGATTCAGGTCACTCGACTGGAAGGGAAAGGAACACCGTAAAAGGCACTCAAATTTATTAGGTAGATGATATTTCCTTCTAGGCAATTTTCTTAATACTTAGGTGTGAAGTGATGTGAAAAAATAAGTTTTTTTTTTTTGCTGTATTAGAAAGCTATCCATGCAGAATAATACTTAGTGCTTTTATGAATCATCCTAGGCTTCCCAGGTGGTGCCAGTGGTAAAGAACTCACCTGCCAGTGCAAGCGACATAAGAAACGCAGGTTCAGTCCCTGGGTTGGGAAGATCTCCTGGAGGAGGGCATGGCAACCCACGCTAATATTCTTGTCTGGAGAATCCTATGGACAGAGGAGCCTGGTGGGCTACAGTTCATAGGGTCACAAAGAGTTGGACACAACTGAGTGACTCAGCATGCATGAATCATCCTGACTATACAAATCACTGCATTATGTAGAATTGGTTTTCATGGTGTTATGGCCTGAATTGTATCCCAATAAATTTTTATGTTGAAACCCTAACCCACAGTACCTCAGAATGTGACTATATTTAGAGCTAGGGCCTTTAAGGAGCTGGCTAAGGTGAAATGAGGTTGTTAGGGTGGGCTCTAATCTAGTATGCCTGATATCCTTATGAGAAGAGGAGATTAGAACGCAGATGCCCAGAGGGAAGGTCAGGTGAGGATGCTGGGAGAAGGCAGCCACCTGCAAGCCAAGGAAAGAGGCCTCAGGAGAAGCCAAACCTGCTGACACTTTGACTTTAGATTTCTAGCCTCCAGAACTGTGAGAAAATGCATTCTTTGGTGTTTAAGTCACTCAGTGTGTGCTATTATGTTACAGCAACCCTTGCAAAGTAATGCAAAGGGTGTGAAATTTAAAATGATCTCATGAGTGTTTTTTTCTTTTTTGTCTTTTAAAAGAATGATTTCCAGGATTTTTCTGGTGGTCCAGTGCTAAGACGCCACGATTGCAATGCAGGGGGCCCAGGTTCAATCCCTGGTCAAGGAACCACGTGCCACAACTCAGAGTTTGCATGCCTAAAGATCCCACATGCTGTACCGAAGATCAAAAATCCCCTGTGCTGCACATAAGACCTGGCACAACCAAATAAATATACAAATAACACAGTAATTCCCAATAAGTCTGCTTTATAGAATAAAATTCGTGACTTTCCTCTGAAGTTGACTGAAGTGCAGAGCTCCTCAATTTGAATAAGGGTCTCCCTGAGTGGCCTGTAAATTTCTTCAGAAAGGAAGCAGCCCTGTTCTTGCTTTTTGTGCATTCTCTGTCTAGATGACAGCATCTGTTAGGTACTTAACTCTTTATTCATTTATTTATTTTTGTCCATGCTGTGTGGAATCAGTTTCCAACCAGGGATGGAACCCATGTCCCCTGCAATGGAAGCAAGCTGTCTCAATCACTGGGTCACCAGGGAAGTTCCATCACTCTTGAACTTAATTATTTGATTTTTCATATAGGAGAAGTGAAATCTGCAAACTGTAAATAAACCAAGAATATTGCCCTCGATTTGAATTAGAAATCCAGAAAGAATTTATTCAAAGGGTTTTATGGGTTGTTGGGACCCTTCAACATTGAATTGTTGATTGCAAAAGTTAGCAAGGCCAATAGCTACACGTTGGAGAAGGAAATGGCAACCCATTCTGAAACTCTTGCCTGGAAAATCCCATGGATGGAGGAGCCTGGTAGGCTAAAGTCCATGGAGTCACAAAGATTCAGACACGATTAAGTGATTTCACTTTCACAGCTACAAGTAATGCTAGCCTAATCAATCACCTGGTAATTCATTAGACATTGGACATTTTTGTCCAGCTCTTAAAACTCTCTTCTGTTTTGACTTCTAAGGTGTTATTTTGACCTCTCTTGCCTTCCTGACAAGAGATTCTCTGTCTTTTGCCCAGGTTTTTCCTCTTCTAGTCCCCTCTTCAAGCTCTTGGAGTTAAACTGAACAAGCATCTTCTTGCCATGATCAAAACATAACATTTATTATTAAAAGAATATCTAAAATTTACTTACAGGGCAATCTTCTACACATGGTAGGAAATCGATGGAGATCCATTCCTTTACTTTTACATCTTACAACTTCAGGGACTTAGAAGCTGGGTGGGAGAGTGCTGGAAATCACCTATTCCTGCTTGATTTATTCTGCCATTCTTTGGTCAGGCTTTCCTAGGCACAGCCTGCACTCTGAAATCAGTACCCACAGCCCTAGAAGCTGAGGAGAAAAAGAGACTACTATTGATCTGGATTTCCAAGTCAAATCTAGCTGAGGTCACATGCTAGGTTTTTACCAACTGTAACATTTTATATATTCTGCTTTGTGATGCTGGGTCTGGGACTGTGTTTCTTGGACTCCTTTGTCAGCTGGTTTCTTTTCTTTTAAAAAATTTATTTGGCTATACTGGACCTTAGTGGGGTCTTTTTGTAGTTGCAATATGTGAACTCTTAGTTGCAGCAATGTGGGATCTAGTTTCCTGACCAGGCATTGAACCTGGGCCCCTGTAATGACAGCATAGAGTCTTAACCACTGGACCACCAGGGAAGCCCCATCTGGTTTCTCACTAGGGCCTATCAGTGAGAAGCAAGAGAAGAAACTCAGAAGACAAGAGGAGGGAAGCAAAGGAATTTCTTCCCTGTTTTTCCATTTGCATCTCGTTACTTCAGCAGCAGGGGAAGATGGCTCCAGATCCCAGCTTCTTTCTGAGCTCTCAGCACCTCCTTCACTGTGTTCCTTAGAAGAACCAGAAACTCTTGATATCAGGATGTATCCCCTTGTAGTTGGGGTAACAGTTCTGCTTCACATCACCCACTGGGCTGTAGCTCCTAGGCCATCCAGGGATCTGCCCAGACAAATATCCTCCACAAAAGTCCACACCCTAGCTGTGGAGAATCTCCCCCTACAACTTGTAGCAGCAGATCTCAGAGACCCCCTCCCATAAGTTCCTATGTCCCTACGCCTCATCCTTTTTTTTTTTTTTTTGGCTTCTGCAGATCTAGCAGTTATTAAGCTCCTGTTTGCTTTTCCAACCTTTTCATACTTAAGAGTTGCCTGGATTAATTCTTCTCTCTTTGAAGTACCCAGTGTGGTTTCTGTTTACTTTCTTGAGCCCTTGGTTACGTAGGTCTCAGGGCCAATCACTAATTGCTGAGCACAGATAATGACCATAGTTGGTCGAGTCTGGAACACAAGCCCATTTCTGTAGCGAGGGCAGGGTCTTTTACTAGAAAAGGAATGGATTGAGAGGATGGCACTAATGTACAGCTTTGAGGCAAAAAACTATAGTCATCATGGTAAAAACAAAAAATAAAAAACACAAAAAAACCACAAGTCTCTGGGCCCCATGAGAAAGGAGGGAAGGAAGATGGTAACTGGGAAAGAGGAAGTGAGATTAAGGGAGGTTTGTTCTGAAATAGATATGTGTTTAAGTGCTGATCAGTTCAGTTCAGTTCAGTTGCTCAGTCGCGTCCAATTCTTTGTGACCCCATAGACTGCAGCATGCCACAAGTTTCAGCTTCAGCATCAATTCTTCCAGTGAACACCCAGGACTGATTTCCTTTAGGATTGACTGATTTGATCTCCTTGCTGTCCAAACAACTCTCAAGAGTCTTCTCCAACACTACAGTTCAAAAGCATCAATTCTTCAGTGTTCAGCTTTCTTTATGGTCCAACACTCACATCCATACATGACCACTGGAAAAACCACAGTTTTGACTAGACGGACCTTTGTTGGCAAAGTAATGTCCCTGCTTTTTAATATGTTGTCTAGGTTGGTCTTAAGCTTTCCTTCCAAGGAATAAGCATCTTTTCATTTCATGGCTGCAGTCATTCTCTGCAGTGATTTTGGAGCCCAAGAAAATAAAATCTATCACTGTTTCCATTGTTTCCCCATCTATTTGCCATGAAATGAAGGGACCGGATGCCATGATGGAAAAGACTAATATACAGGAAGAGATAAAGAGATGAAAAGCAGACAGTGGATGGCTCTGGGCTAACAAGGGAGTGGGAACCCAGGTTGAGGCTAGATCTTGAATGATGGAGATGGGGCACATTTTGCTGAAACAAGAATGAAGGAGGCTATATAGACCCAGGCGCAGGGACATTTTCTAGGGAGGATAAGAGGAACTTGTGGGAGTTCACCGCTGCTGGCCTTTATTTTTTTCTGTTGAGGTGGAAGTAGGTTGTCTTCATGGAGCAAGGGGAAGAATTTGTCCAGGGCACAAGTTTGAGGAGAGAGAAGGTAGGAAAAAGCCCTCTTGGATAGGAAAGAGAGGGTTGGTCAGAAAAGGCAATAGGATCCCCAGGAATACTGAAGGCACATTTTAACTTAGGAATCATGAATTTGTAAGAGTCCCACATTCTCTCCGGTGAGTATAGAACATGTGTAGAGAAAGTATCAGTTAAGTATGAAGTCAGTGTGGAGAAAATGTGGAGAAACTGAATATTTAGTTGCTTCCAGGGATTTTACCATAATAAGAGGGAATGAAAATAGGGACAAGTGAGCTTAATGTTTTGGCAAGAAAATTATTGAGGTGATAGGCCATTTATTATGGAAAAGGAGAGAACAAAAGGCAGAAGGGAGCTAAAGAAAAGAGATACAGCAGAGATACTAAAGGACTAGAGAGCCCAAGGGGATCCAGGGGTGGCCCATAGTGGGGAGGGCATTATTCAAACAAAGAATCTGAAAGAATAGAAGGATTTGGTCACAGAGCAAAATGCTTGACTTAATAGCATGATGACTTTATCTAGGTGATGATTATAGAAATGGACCACTAAGAAAGAGTGGAGGAAAATTCACTGAAGAAGAAAATGTCGAATAGCCATGATATATTTATTTGTAATTAACTATAATAACTTCATGCTTTATACTGTTGACATTTGTTTTCTCCACTGAGTTAAACTGGGAGCCTATTGAGAGCAGAGATTGCATCTAAAATATATTTTGTTCACCTGGAACCTCTTGGTTCCTTTTGAAAGAACAAAAGTTCTTTCCTGTCCGTCTAGTCAGGGCTATGGTTTTCCCAGTGGTCATATATGGATGCGAAAGTTGGACTATGAAGAAAGCTGAGTGCCGAAGAATTGATGTTTTTGAACTGTGGTGTTGGAGAAGACTCTTGAGAGTCCCTTGGACTGCAAGGAGATCCAACCAGTCCATTCTGAAGGAGACCAGGTTGTTCTTTGGAAGGAATGATGCTAAAGCTGAAACTCCAGTACCTTGGCCACCTCATGCAAAGAGTTGACTCATTGGAAAAGACTCTGATGCTGGGAGGGACTGGGGGCAGGAGGAGAAGGGGACGACAGAGGATGAGATGGCTGGATGGCATCACTGACTCAATGGATGTGAATCTGAGTGAACTCCGGGAGTTGGTGATGGACAGGGAGGCCTGGTGGGCTGCGATTCATGGGGTCGAAAAGAATTGGACACAACTGAGCAACTGAACTGAACTGAACTGATAAAATATACAGCACTACTTTAATGAAACAGTAAAAATAGAAATTCAAAGGATTTTTTTTGACTTGTTCATTACCCTCAGGAAGATAAGATATGATTTTTCTACCTTGCAAGTACAGAAACAGAAAGTCTGAAGAGGGTATATTATTACCCCAAATGAGCTAAAACTAACTTCAAATGTATAGACACGTAATTGAGTTAAAAGAGAATATGTTCTTCTGAATTTTTTGTAACAAAAATCGTGGCCTTTGGGGTGGGTTTAGTTTCCATGTATGGTTTTGTAAAATTAATGATGAAACAGCTATTACTGGACGTAAGTGGAGGCTCAAAGGGGTGTTGTGGTGAGTGACGGTGACAGTCCAGCCACGGGAACAGGAGGGAAACGGGAAGGTAATGACTCCCACGCTGTCATCTTTCTTGTTGCAAAACCACTCTTTCTCTTTTGCAGGCCACTTTCTCCATCCGCTCTCGTCCTTGCCACGGTAATAGTTCAACCATGCCAGCCCTCTTTACCTCATGCTGACCATCTCTGGTCCCCTGCCCCTACAGGCTCCTGAGACTTGACACTGTTTAGGATTAAGCTATTAACTGACTAGGTCTTCCCTGGTGTCTCAGTGGCAATGAATCTGCCTGCCAATGCAGGAGACGCAGGTTCGATCCCGGAGTTGAGGAGATTCCTTGGAGAAGACTGTCTCTTATACACATCTTCTGAATTTTTTGTAACAAAAATCGTGGCCTTTGGGGTGGGTTTAGTTTCCATGTATGGTTTTGTAAAATTAATGATGAAACAGCTATTACTGGACGTAAGTGGAGGCTCAAAGGGGTGTTGTGGTGAGTGACGGTGACAGTCCAGCCACGGGAACAGGAGGGAAACGGGAAGGTAATGACTCCCACGCTGTCATCTTTCTTGTTGCAAAACCACTCTTTCTCTTTTGCAGGCCACTTTCTCCATCCGCTCTCGTCCTTGCCACGGTAATAGTTCAACCATGCCAGCCCTCTTTACCTCATGCTGACCATCTCTGGTCCCCTGCCCCTACAGGCTCCTGAGACTTGACACTGTTTAGGATTAAGCTATTAACTGACTAGGTCTTCCCTGGTGTCTCAGTGGCAATGAATCTGCCTGCCAATGCAGGAGACGCAGGTTCGATCCCGGAGTTGAGGAGATTCCTTGGAGAAGGAAATAGCAACCCATTCCAGTAATTCTTGCCTGGGAAATCCCATGGACAGCGGAAGCTGGCTGCCTACAGTTCTTGGGGTTGCATGGGACACAACTGAGCAACTAAAGAATGATGATCAACTGATGGGTGATTAAAGAATTTTAAAAGTTACCCTCATAAAGTCACATTTATTCAAATAGACATCCCATGTGATGACTGCATTCCTCTTGTTCAGAAACACTTAATCAGTGAATTAATCCCATGAATGATGCTGAAGCTGAAACTCCAGTACTTTGGCCACCTCATGCAAAGAGCTGACTCATTGGAAAAGACCCTGATGCTGGGAGGGATTGGGGTCAGGAGGACAAGGGGACGACAGAGGATGAGATGGCTGTATGGCATCACCGACTCAATGCACGTGAGTCTGAGTGAACTCTGGGAGTTGGTGATGGACAGGGAGGCCTGGCGTGCTGCGATTCACAGGGTCGCAAAGAGTTGGACACGACTGAGCGACTGAACTGAACTGAACTAAGGCAGATTTAAGGACATCCTCCAGTGGCTCAGACAGTAAAGAATCCAACGGTAAAGAATCTGCCCAGGAGACCTGGGTTCAATCCCTGGGTTGGCAAGATTTAAAGTTATTTAAATGTTACTTCTTTAAAAATAAATTTGAGAGGAAACAATTAAAATGCCTTTCAATAGGTGAATGATTAAGCAAATATCGGTAAAATGGAATCTATACAATGGAATACTGGCCAGCAATAAAAATGTAGGAAATGAAGGTGCATGCAGCAACTTGGATGTGTCTCAAGAGTCTCATGCTTAGTGAAAAAAGCCAGTTTCAAAGGTTACATAGCACATGGTTTCACTGATATTGAATTCTCAAAATAACAAAACTATAAAGGTGGAGAATAGATGAGCAGACAAGGACAGATGTGGGAAGGTATGACTAGAAAAGAAGAGCTTGTGGAGTTACTATATGCTGGTGGAACATTTCTGTATCTCTTTTTTTCCCACCACACACGGTTACAATATTTTTCCTTGTGATGAGAAATTTTAAGATCTACTGTCTTAGCAACTTTAAATTTATAATACAGTGTTATTACTATAGTCACCATGCCACACATTACATCCTCAGGACTTACTTATTTCCTAGCTGGAAGTTTGTACCTTTTAACCACTTTTACCCATTTCATACACCACCCTCTGACTCTGGAAATGACCAGTCTGTTCTTTCTATGTATAAGGTCAGTGGTTTTTACTAGATTTTACTTATAAGTGAGCTTGTATATGACTTTTGTCTTTAACTTATTCACTTAGCATAATACTTTCAAGGTTCATCCATGTTGTTACAAGTGGCAGGATTTCCTTTTTAAATGATTGAATAGCACACATACATATATTTATTATATGTCTTTTCTTTATTCATTCATTCACTGATGGACCTTTAGGTTATTTGCATGCCTTGGCTATTGTAAACAATGCTTGAGGAACATGGAGGTGCAGATATCTTTTTGAGTTAGTGTTTTAATTTTTTTCTGATAAATACCCATCAGTGGAATTTCTGGATTATACAGTATTTGTATGATACATACACACACACACACACACACACACACACATATATATTTCTGGATATACAGTATTCTATTTTCAGTTTTTTGAGGAACGTCCATATTGTTTTCCATTGTAGCTATGGAAATTTATACAAATACATATACAGATTTACGTTACCACCAACAATGTATTGACTATAAGCTTTCCTTTTTCTCTACATTCTTGCCAATATTTGTTATTCCATTTATATTTTCGTCATAATTAATGATGTTGGACACCTTTTCATGTTCTTATATATATACTGGCCATCTGTATTTCTTCTTTGGGAATATGTGTGTTCAAATTGTTTGTCAGTTTTTAATCAAATTGTTTGCTTTTTTGCTATGGAGTTGTATGAGTAGTTCTGTATATAGATTTTGATGGTAGTTATATGAATTTGTGTATGGTATTAAAATTGTATGAAAGTATATACACACACACACACATGAAAATGAGAGTATAAAAATCCAGTGAAAACTGAATAAAGCATGGACTCTAATTAACAGCTGTATTAGCCAGGATTCTCTAAAGACAAAGAACAGAATTATAGCTTGTTCTAAGATATTGATTCAAGCAATTATAGAGGCTGAGAAGCCCCATAACATGTTATCTAGAAGCTGAAGAACCAGGAAAGCCAGTGGTATAGTTTAAAGACCTGAGAAGTAGTCTCTTGACGTATGAGACAGGAAATCTCTAATGGGTACTTTTTACTGACCCCCGAAAATTTCCCACCTGTTCCCTGGGAGACCTATGCCAAGTGTTTTTCTGGTATCATGTCCTTTGGTTTCATTATTTACCATATTTAATGAATGAAGAGACTAAGGCTTAGAGAGATTGCAAAAATTATCCCAAATAATATAATTTGTAAATTGCAAATTTCTTTTGCAAATGTAGTTCTGCTAATCTCAAAGCTCACTCTCTGACCTGCTCTGCTATCCTTCGGAAACATAGTCTAGAGTTAAATAGTGGAAGGAAATAAGGCTGTCGAAGTAGCCAGTCTTCAGACTGTCAAAGATTTTGTAGGACACATAGAATTGTTTTTTAGTCGCTAAGTCGTGTCCAACTCTTTTGTGGCCCCATGGTGGGCTCCTACTGTCCATGGGATTTTCCAGGCAAGAATACTGGAGTGGGTTGCCATTTCCTTCTCCAGGGGATTTTGCCAGACCAGGGATCAAACTCGTGTCTCTTGCTTTTGCAAGCAGATTCTTTACTGTTTGAGCCACCAGGGAAGCCCTTGATATGTAGAGTAGATGTTTCTGTATTTATCTGTCTGGTTTTTTCTCCCATCCTGCTCATTCTCCCCATTATGGTACCTCTCCACAGGGCCAGGATGGGCACCTGATCCGTACCTGGCCTGTCAGAGTGAGTCATTCATTCCTCTGGCTGTAGTGATTGAGCCAAGGATGAACATGTGACTCCAGCCAGGCCAACCAGAGGCTTTCATTTGAAAGTTTTAATGAAACTAGGGGCTTCCCTGGTGGCTCACTGATAAAGAACCAACCTATCAATGCTCGAGACCTGAGTTCAATCCCTGGGTTGGGAAGATCCCCTGGAGAAGGAAATGGCAACCCACTCCAGGATTCTTGCCAGGAAAATCCCATGGACAGAGGAGCCTGATGGGCTGCAGTCTATGTGGTCACAAAAAGCCGGGCATGACTGAGCGACTAACACTTTTTAAAATCGTAACTTCTTTTCATCCTTTTAGTTCTCTTCTTCATCACTGAGTGTTCCAAAATTTTATAACATTTATGGTTCAGATCTGTTTTCATTTTCTAGGCTGGGACTCACCTCTCTCTCCACCATAGGACATTTTATTTATAATTTGAACAGAATTCCCTATATATATATTTTTTGTTTTACGTTTAAAAACCTCCAGTTTATCTGATGTTGGCCCTCCTGGGTTTCTCTAATCTTTTTATCTTTTCTTTCCCATTTCCTTCATATACCTTTTATTCTACTTTCCAGAAAATTGTTTCTAGGTTTCCTTACATATTGAATTTTTTACTGATAGCATCATATGTTTAGTTATGTGTAACTTCTTCTTTGTTTGATGATTGGTTCATTTTCATAGCATGTCTTTTGCTTTAAGAATGTCAAAGTTTCTCCTCTGAACATATTAAGATACGGGTTTTGCTAAGCAGAGGATAAGTGAGTAGAACTTCCTTATCGAGGGTGGGTGAGTGGTAGCAAATCTACCTAATCTGTGCCTCCTGTCTTCTCTGCTGCCTCTGTTACCAGCCCCTCGGGACTCCTCACTTCTACTCTACTTTTACAAATGTGAGCTTCTCACACATTGAAGACCTAATTGTGAAACACAAAGCTATACAATTAGAAGAAAAGATTATAGGTCTTAGGGTGAGGAAGCTTTCAACAAGATTTAAATAACTTCTTTTCATCCTTTTAGTTCTCTTCTTCATCATTGAGTGTTTCAAAATTTTATAACATTTATGGTTCAGATCTGTTTTCATTTTCTAGGCTGGGACTCACCTCTCTCTCCACCATAGGACATTTTATTTATAATTTGAACAGAATTCCCTATATATATATTTTTTGTTTTACGTTTAAAAACCTCCAGTTTATCTGATGTTGGCCCTCCTGGTTTCTCTAATCTTTTTATCTTTTCTTTCCCATTTCCTTCATATACCTTTTATTCTACTTTCCAGAAAATTGTTTCTAGGTTTCCTTACATATTGAATTTTTTACTGATAGCATCATATGTTTAGTTATGTGTAACTTCTTCTTTGTTTGATGATTGGTTCATTTTCATAGCATGTCTTTTGCTTTAAGAATGTCAAAGTTTCTCCTCTGAACATATTAAGATACAGGTTTTGCTAAGCAGAGGATAAGTGAGTAGAACTTCCTTATCGAGGGTGGGTGAGTGGTAGCAAATCTACCTAATCTGTGCCTCCTGTCTTCTCTGCTGCCTCTGTTACCAGCCCCTCGGGACTCCTCACTTCTACTCTACTTTTACAAATGTGAGCTTCTCACACACTGAAGACCTAATTGTGAAACACAAAGCTATACAATTAGAAGAAAAGATTATAGGTCTTAGGGTGAGGAAGCTTTCAACAAGATTTAAAATCACAGGCAATAAGGAGTTCATAGTTTTGACTCCAATAAAAAGCATAATTTCTGTAAATTAAGTTAATATTGAGACCCCACCGGTGGTCCAGGGGCTAAGACTCCTCTCTCCCAGTGCTGGGAGCCTGGATTCAATCCCTGGTTGAGGAACTAGATCCCACGAGCCACAACTGCAAGGCTGTATGCCACAGCTGAAGATCCTGTATGGCTCAATGAACAAAGACAGAAGGTCCCACGTGCTGCAACTAAGACCTGGGACAGCCAGAGAAATAAATGAGAAGATAATACTGCCATGTTCTTATATACCAAATATTAGGAGTAGTTGTCTCTGGAAGGTAAAAGTATATCATAGGGAAGAAAGAAAGCGCCAAAGAACAGTGATTGACTGAAACAAAATAGAGGAATAATTAGGTCCACAAGAGGTGTGAGTTAAGGTGGGAGATACCTGTTGGTACAGAAGTGAGTGGAAAGAAGTTAAATATTATGAACTTCCCAGGGTGGCTCAATGGTAAACAACCTACCCACCAATGAAAGAGAAGCGGGAGACTTGGGTTCGATCACCGGGTCAAGAAGATCCCCTGGAGGAGGAAATGGCAACCCATTCCAGTGTTCATGCCTAGGAAATCCCATGGACAGAGGAGCCTGGAAGGCTACAGTCAATCCATAGGGTTGCAAAAAGTTGGCCACAACTCAGCGACTGAGCATGAGCATAAGTACTCTGCTAAAAGGTGAAAAATGTTGCATTGGAAGGGGTGGATGATGTCTGAAATAGACAAGTACTGAAAATTATAGGTTGTTGAACAGATTAGCTACACGATCCCTATAATCATTTTAAAGGTAAGCGAGAGTTGTGGGGAAGTGCAAGACTCCGAGCCATTATCAAAACCTGCAATGTCTGATTAAGGATTGTACAAGGATATTATGGACTAGGGAACTGGTAGATTACATCTCTAAAATTTGCTACTTTATTCAAAGAAACATCCCATCCTGCCCCCACCTGAATCTAGAGCTGGTTATGCATAAATGGCAACTCTTAGAATCAACCTGGGAGGAGTCATATTTTTAACAATGGATCATCATGTTGTATTTAATCCAACTATATCTCTCCTCTGCTTCATCTGTGTTGTAGACATCTGGAAACCACTAGTCTACAGAAAAGATATGAACATTTCTTGGCCTGGAGGAATTAGAAAAGTTTATATATATTGAAAAAAAAAAACCTCTCATTCTCTTTCTGGATTATAACTTCATGTTTATATTTTGTAATGAAAGGATTAGACTATCTAATTACTAAAAATCTTTATAAACTTCTGTAATCTGCTTATCTGTTACATGTGTTTAAGAGACTACTTTCTCAGATTCCAAAGTCCTTGCTTGATGAGTGGAAAGTAATTTGCAATTGGAATATAGAGCAAGCTGTAGTACATGAACTTTTTAAAATCGAAGCATAGGAAACTGATTTACAATAAGAGCTGAAGGTTCAGTCCCTGGGTCAGGAAGATCCCCTGGAGGAGGGCATGGCAACCCTTTCTGGTATTCTTGCCTGGAGAATCCCATGGATAGTGGAGGCTGGTGGGCTACAGTCCATACATAGGTCACGAGTCAAACCCGGCTGCATAGCATGCATGTTGTAGACATTTTATGTAATGTTAAAATCTTCACTTTCCTACTATACTGACTGTTCTTTAATATTTCAACCTCTTAATTTGTGTGCATGCTTAATTACATCAGTAAATTTAGGGTAAAGGAAGATGAGAAAGTGATGAGAGGCTCTGTCTTTCAAGTCTAAGAAATCTTACAAGCCCCTTACTGGTTTACAGAAGTCTTTCAGCTGCTTATGTATCAACTGATTGTCTTGTCTACCCTAGGTTTTCCTGACCCACTTTCTGATTTTGATAAAGATTACTTGAATGTCAAGAAAACATTCATTTGGGGGAAATTGCTTAAGATCTCATGGGAGTTCCCTCGCTGTTCCATGATTAGGACTCAGCACTTTCACTACCATAGACCAGTCCCTGGTCAGGGAGCTAAGATTCTGCAAACCACACAGCATAGCCAAAAATAGCCTCATTTTACTCATGTTGCTTTTTATAAACATTTCCACTCCTACCCATTACCAAAACCACTCACCCTTACCCTCTCTGCCCCCTCCTACCCCCTAAAAAGCCTCACCAAAGTAATAATGAAGCAGATTTGTATTCTCGTTCTCCATGAGTATTCCAATGTTTGTAATCAGTATCCATAATTGGTGCAGATTTTAAGGCTGTTTTTCTCCTCTTGAAACATGCAGTAATCTTGCTAATCTATGATACTGAGCAAGACCCTGGGGGCCTCCTGTATACAAAGACTTCCTGTGTCCCCCTTTTCTTTGATTATAGAAAATAGCCTTCATTCAGCCTCCATGACATCCCCTGTTTCAATGGGCAGATTCATGCAGCTGTTAGTTAAGAAAGAGAGGGAAGCAAGACAAGAAAGAAAGAAACAGTCAAGAGAAACAGTAGTGCAGTCTTGGGGCAGGGTCCTGATTCCTCATCAATACACACAATAATAGCTTTGAGCTGTTTTGCAGATATGGAAACTCCCTCTAGGTGGGATTCAATCCCTGGGTATGCTGCCCACAAGCATGTAGATCTCAGGCTGGTTGGAACCTGAAGTCTGATAACGCTGACTCCTTTTACCTTACCGCCAATCAATCAGAAATGTATCCACAAGCTGATATGCCCTCTTTGAACCATAAAATTTCTCATTATTCTCTCAAAGATGGGATACACAGTTTTGAGAGCATTAGCCTGCTATATTCTCCTTTGCCTGGCAAAGTAATAAAGCTATCATTTTCTACTTTAGCCAAAGCTCTGTCTCTGAATCTGGCACTGGTGTATAGAGAAGCTGAGCTTGTGATGACTTATACACCTCCCTCCATTCAATCCTGAAGTTTGTTTCTTCTTTCTTCTCCACAGTCCTTTCATATCCAGGCAAGAGTACTGGCGTGGGATGCCATTGCCTTCTCCAGTTTCTGCTGGTAGTGAATGTCAAACAATAAGTGTGAATTTCATAACAGTATTTCATAGATTAAAAAAAAAAAACCCTTTTTTAGGAGTTATTTCAGAGAAGGCAATGGCACCCCACTCCAGCACTCTTGCCTGGAAAATCCCATGGATGGAAGAGCCTGGTAGGCTGCAGTCCATGGGGTTGCGAAGAGTCGGACACGACTGAGCGGCTTCACTTTCACTTTTCACTTTCATGCATTGGAGAAGGAAATGGCAACCCACTCCAGTGTTCTTGCCTGGAGAATCCCAGGGACGGGGGAGCCTCATGGGCTGCCATCTGTGGGGTCGCACAGAGTCAGGCACGACTGAAGTGACGCAGCAGCAGTAGCAGCAGCTGGAGGTATTTAGTTCTAGCAACCATTACATCTCTCCAGTAAGATATAATTTTTTAAAACTCTCAAGTTCCAAGAAAATTAATAATCCACTTGCTACAATCAGACTATAAAACTGTGACCAACAGAAGGTGCAATATAAACTTTTGTCATGTTAATATAGTGGATGGTTTTACTACAAGCTGCTGACACTTCCATCAGTAGTAGCCTTAGGGAGGCTGTTGGTTGTGACCATAATGTCCATATGGATGGGCTAGTAAGTTCTGGTCTGTGCTACAGGCAGTTGTTACCCCAGGATCATTCATGCCACTGATGGGGTCAGTTGTCACTTGGGCACCCCTTCTGCTATCCCTACCTCTAAACTATCTATTACCTTGCAACCGATTACCTCTATTTTTCTGGTTCCTACCGGATCTGCTATTCCATTTCTCAACGATTGGAGGGGACTCAGGAGGGTGTTTCAGTTATTCTTGGTACTCTGTCATCTTGGTACTCTTTGTGAAAAAGTTGGCTTAAAACTCAACATTCAGAATACTAAGATCATGGCATCCGGCCCCATCACTTTATGGGAAATAGATGGGGAAACAGTGGAAACAGTGTCAGACTTTATTTTGGGGGGCTCCAAAATCACTGCAGATGGTGCAGCCATGAAATTAAAAGATGCTTACTCCTTGGAAGGAAAGTTATGACCAACCTAGACAGCATATTAAAAAGCAGAGACATTACTTTGCCAACAACAGTCCATATAGTCAAGGCTGTGGTTTTTCCAGTGGTCATGTATGGATGTGAGAGTTGAACTATGAAGAAAGCTAAGCACCAAAGAACTGATGCTTTTGAGCTGTGGTGTAGAAGTCTCTTGAGAGTCTCTTGGACTGCAAAGAGATCCAACCAGTCCATCCTAAAGGAGATCAGTCCTGGATGTTCACTGGAAGGACTGATGTTGAAGCTGAAACTCCAATCCTTTGGCCACCTGATGCAAAGAGCTGACTGTTTTGAAAAGACTCTGATGCTGGGAAAGATTGAAGGTGGAAGGAGAAGGGGACAGAGGATGAAATGATTGGATGGCATCACTGACTCAATGGACATGAGTTTGGGTAAACTATGGGAGCTGGTTTTGGACAGGGAGGCCTGGCGTGCAAAGAGTCGGACATGACTGAGTGATTGAACTGAATGGAATTTGTCATCTGTGAATCTATTGGCAAACATCTCTTCAAAATCTGGCACAGCTTCAGAAGTATCAGTCATTCTGAAATTCCCAAATATTTGAGGAAACTGTTCTGTTTAATGTTTAGATTATTTAGATTTCCAGTCCAGAGTGCCATCATAAGACCTCCCTTATATGGATTCTTAGATACATATTTCATGTTTGTATTTTATATATCAAAAATTAGTATTTTCTGATTGATAGCATATTAAAATTAACCGGCATTTTAGGAGATAAAGCCAAATCTCCTACTAGTTATATCTCTCTGGAATTGCCTGACTAACACAGATAAAATACAAATTTGACTCACAAAACTCTGTATTGCTTAGTTGTTGTTATGTTACTTGCTGCTTTATATGAGTAAAGCTTTGGTATCTTGTCCCAACATCATAGGTATATTTATTTCTTAAAGATTTTTGTGTTACAGAAAGTCCATTACAATTCAGAATCCCATTCTGGTTTGAGTCCTTTCCCATTTAATTGGGAAAGACATTAACCTTACTCCTAATTTAGAGATGTTTATTCTTGAAGATCTGTGTATTTACCTGAGCCATACAACTCTAGTTGGAGAGATCTGCTTTAACAGAAATACATTTTAATATTATGTGGATAATTTTCACTCAGAACTTCTAGGCAACCATCATCTTTGGACAACCTCTTTGCCTTTTGTCATTATTTGCTGGGCCATCACAAATTACATTCCTCAAGGTCACAATAGCAAATATTCTAGGGCCTCCCTGAAGGTCCAGTGGTTAGGAATCCACCTACTAAAGCAGGGGACATGAGTTTGATCCCTGGTCTGGGAAGATCCCACAGTTCATGGAGCAAGTAAGCCTATGCGGCACACTACTGAGCCAGCGCTGTGGAGCCTGTGCCCCACAGCAAGAGAAGCCACCGCCACGAGAAATCTCACCACCCCAGTGAAGAGCAGCTCCCACTCGCCTCAACTAGAGAACGCCCAGGTGAAGCAACAAAGACCCAGTGCAGCCAAAAATAAAATCAAATAAATAGTAAATCAATTATAATTCAGTAAAACATATACATATATAACAAATTAAAAATCCAACATTGACACCCAAATCCTCAAACCACTTAGTAGAAAGCATCCTGAAAATATCCTGTCAAAGAATGGTTATTGTTGTTCAGTTGCTAAGTCGTGTCCAAGACTCTTTGTAACCTCATGGATAGCAGCATGCCAACCTTCCCTGTCGATCACTATCTTTTGGAATTTGCTTAAACTCACGTCCACTGAGTTGGTGATGCCATCAAACCATCTCATCCTCTGGTGTCCCCTTCTGCTCCCACCTTCAATCTTTCCCAGCATCAGGGTCTTTTTCAGTGAGTCATTCTTCACATCAGGTGGCCAAAGTGTTGGAGTTTCAGCTTCAGCATCAGTCCTTCTAATGAATATTCCAGACTGATTTCCTTTAGGATGGAATGGTTGGATCTCCTTGCAGTCCAAGAGACTCTCATAAGTCTTCTCCAACACCACAGTTCAAAAGCATCAATTCTTTGGTGCTCAGCTTTCTTTATGGTTCAACTCTCACATCCATACATGACTACTGGAAAAATTATAGCTTTGACTAGACAGATGTTTGTTGGCAAAGTAACATCTCTGCTTTTTAATATGTTGTCTAGGTTGTTCATAACTTTCCTTCCAAGGAGAAAGTATCTTTTAATTTCATGGCTTCAGTCACCATCTGTAGTGATTTGGGAACCCCTTAAAATAAAGTCTGTCACTGTTTCCCCATCTATTTGCCAGGCAGTGAGGGGGCCAGATGCCATAATTTAAGTTTTCTGAATGCTGAGTTTTAAGCCAACTTTTTTAACTCTCCTCTTTCACTTTCATCAACAGGCTCTTTAGTTCTTTGCTTTCCGCCATAAGGGTGGAATCATCTGAGGTTACTGATATTTTTCCCTGCAATCTTGATTCCATCTTGTGCTTCATCCAGCCTGGCCTTTTCCATGATGTACTCTGCATATAATTTAAACAAGAAGAGTGACAATATACAGCCTTGATGGACTCCTTTCCTGATCTGGAACCATTTGGTTGTTTCATGTACAGTTCTCACTCTTACTTGTTTACCTGCATATAGATTTCTCAAGAGGCAGGTCAGGTGGTCTGGTATTCTCATCTCTTGAAGAATTTTCCACAGTTTGCTGTGATCCACACAGTCAAAGGCTTTGGCACAGTCAATAGAGCAGATGTTTTTCTGGAACTCTCTTGCTTTTTTGATGATCTAGCGGATGTTGGCATTTTGATCTCTGGTTCCTCTGCCTTTTCTAAATCCAGCTTGAATATCTGGAAGTTCATGGTTCATGTACTGTTGAAGCCTGGCTTGGAGAATTTTGAGCATTACTTTGCTAGCATGTGAGATGAGTGAAATTGTGCAGTAGTTTGAACATTCTTTGGCGTTGCCTTTCTTTGGGATTGGAATGAAAACTGACCTTTTCCAGTCCTGTGGCCACTGCTTTTCCAAATTTCCTGACATATTGAGGGCAGCATTTTCACAGCATCATCTTTTAGGATTTGAAATAGCTCAACTGTAATTCCATCACCTCCACTAGCTTTGTTCGTAGTGGTGCTTCCTAAGGCCCACTTAATTCTGAATTCTAGAATGTTTGGCTCTAGGTGAGTGATCACACTATCAGGGTGTTCTGAGTCATGAATGAATAGTCAGGGTTGATTTCCTTTAGGATGGACTGGTTGGATCTCCTTGCTGTCCAAGGGACTCTCAAGGGTCTTCACCACCACAGTTTGAATGCATCAGTTCTTTGGTGTTCAGCCTTTTTTATGACCCAACTCTCACATCCATACATGACTACTGGAAAAACCATAGCTTTGCCTAGATGGACCTTTGTTGGCAAAGTGACGTTTCTGCTTTTTAATGTGCTATGTTTGTCATAACTTTCCTTCCAAGGAGCAAGTATCTTTTAATTTCACAGCTGTAGTCACCATTGGAACACATTTTCATAAAATCTGTCACTTTTTCCACTTCTATTTTCCATGAAATGATGGTACCAGATGCCATGATCTTAACCAAAGGGTAGAGTTAACTCAACTTTTGTTTAATTTTCTTTGTCATTCCTTTAAAAAAAATTTTTTTTGTTTATTTATTTGGCTGCACTTGGTCTTACTTGGGCCACAGGGGCTCCTCCATCTCCAGTATGGTATGTGGGATCTGATTCTCTGACCAAGGATCAAACCTGGGTCCCCTGCATTGACAGCATGGAGTCTTAACCACTGGATTACCAGGAAAGTCCCATGTTTTTCTTTCCTTGGTTTCTTCTTTAGACTTGCTTTATTTAGTTTTCACTTGTTAATTATTTTGGGAAAAATTTTATTATTCCTAATTATTATAGTCAATAACAAGTTACCTTTGAGAATATGTTGAGTTTAAATTAATGACTATGAAAGCTCCATATGAAGTACCTGTAGTTCTGTATGATGCAATGTATATTAAAACTTCTATAATGGGGCAAAATAGTCACACACTTTTTTTAAACAAAAATTAAATTGTATAAATATTTATGAATAAAATTTTATGTGTGGACACAGTTAACAGTTGATTCCTCTGACAGAGTTTCTTAAAACTGTGTGTCCTTTTTCACTTTTAGTAAAGTATTTTCTACTTTTACTTTTTTAACAAAGTACTTTTAAATTTTATTTATTTATTTATTTGACTCTGCTGAATCCTAGTTCCCTGACCAGGGATCAAACCTGAGTTTCCTGCATTGGGAGCACAGAATCTTAGCAACTAGATCACATGGAAGTCCCTCACTTTTTCTTTAATCACTTTTGGACATGGTTATAACACTTGAGTCAGGAACATTGGGCATGATTTTTATATGTACATTTATTCTTATATGATTTATAATTAGTTGATCTTATCATTTTGTGTGTGAAGCTATATTTTTTTCTCATTTTCATTTGGACAATGAAACAATAATGTTTTATTTTGAGTGATACAGTGATTGTCTAAGGCATATGGATATCCTACAAGCTTATTGATTTATTGTGGAAGTTGGATAATTTTTGTCTTCGGACTGGAAATTTTTAATAAAAGTTTTATACCTAAAATTAAAAAAAATAAAGAAAGTTGAAAACATAGTAATAGTTGAAGCCATTTTATAACAAAAAATTGTTGGTATAGTTCAAGATTGTGTTTAAAAAAAACTTTTGATTTTATATGTGTTATCTCATAATACAAATAAAATGTCATCTATAGTTGTTTCTTATATTGGCCTCCCAAGTGGGACTAATTAGAGATTTATGACATTATGGAAATAGAAATGATGCTAAAACCTTGGTGATTATTCAGTTGTGTCTGTCTGCTTGGACTGCCATAGCAGTCCAAAATTCCACAGGGACTTCCCTGGTAGTCCAGAGGTTAAGATTCTGCCTTGCATTTCAGGGGATGGAGGTTCAATTGCTGGTCTTGGGACTGAGATCCTGCAAGCTGGGGGTGGGTGGGGAGGTGGAGACAACTAAGCTTGTGAGCTGCATGGAAAGATCCCACATGACCCAAGGAAAATCTGCACGCCATGACTAAGACCTGATGAACCAAAAAGTCACAATAAGAAAATTCCACAGTCTAGGCGGTTTAAACAACATAAATTTATTTCTTACAGTTCTGAAGGTTGAGAAATCCAAGATCAAGGTGCTGGAAAATTTGATTTCTGATGAAAGGTCTCTTCCTGGCTTATAGAAAAGTTGTTTTTGCTTAGTGATATGCACTTAAGATTACTCCATGTCTTTTCATGCTTGATAACTCATTTCATTTTAATGCTGAATAATGCTCTGTTGTCTGACTGTACCAAATGTAGTATCTTTTCTTACAAGGATAGTCATACTATCAGATCAGGGCCCTGACTGCTTTTTTTTGTTGAAGTATAGTTGACTTACAAAATTGTGTTAATTTCTGTTGTACAACAAAGTGATTCAGTTATACATATATTTATATTCTCTTATAAATATTCTTTTCCATGGTGGTTTATCATAGGACATTGAATATTGTTCCTTGATCTGTACAGTAGGACCTTGTTTTATCCAGGACCCTCACTTATTAACCTCATTTAAACTTGATTACTTCCTGAGAAGTAAATTCCTCCATACTTGGGTTAGAAGTTCAACATGTGAAATTTGGAGGGACATAAACATTTAACCCATATCACGAAAGTGAAAGTGAAAGTGAAGCCGCTCAGTTGTGTCTGACTCTTTGTGACCCCTTGGACTATAGCCTACCAGGCTCCCCCATCCATGGGATTCTCCAGGCAAGAGTACTGGAGTGGGTTGCCATTTCCTTCTCCAGGGGATCTTCCCAACCCAAGGATAGAACCCAGGTCTCCTACATTCCAGGCAGACGCTTTAACCTCTGAGCCACTAACACCCTAATTTTATAAAGTAGAAACAGATCAATAGAGTGTTAGAAACAAGATAAAAAGAGACCTCACAAGTGTTACGATTAACCCCTCTACTGATTTTTAAAAATGTAATTTAACTTTAAAATTTTTGGCCACATGGCATGTAGGATCTTAGTTCCCTGATCAGACATTGAATCCACACACCCTGCATTGGAAACAGTCTTAACTGCCAGAATGCCAGGGAAGTCCTCTTTGATGTTTTCTATCAAAATGTTTTAAATAATTTGATTAAATAAATTCTTGGTAAAACTGGATCTCTTAGTTACTTGGTTCTCAATCGAAAGTTCTTTCTATGACATTACTACCCTCTTTTATTATGTAATTCTCTTCAGTTTTTTCCAAGTTGTTACTAATTCCCTTTTGTTTTACTGCAGGAGAATCCACTGCTATAGTTTTTTAATTTGGATCATTTCAAAAGCTTAAGAACTATCTGAAGTTTTATGCTAATGATTATGTTATTGTGTTATTTTTTAAGTGTTTAGCTTTTATAAGATTTCAAAATAATCTATGATAGCAAAAGTGTCCATCTACTAAGCAGTGGTTTTCTGTATCCTATCAGAGTGACAGTTTTCTCACTCAAAAGTTCCTTTCTGTGCTAAACTAGGTATATACATTTAATCAAAAACCAATAAGGGTATTTCCCAGTAGTGAGCTTCATGCTAAGAATGCAAAGATGAATGTCACAATTCTGTAATAAAGACTTACTAAAAGAGGAAAAATGATAAGGAAGAACTGAAGAGGAACATAATTGTTGAACATACAAGTTTTGCTGACTCCAAAACTAGTATTTTTTTCTTTTCACCATACCATGATACCTCCCAATTTATCCTTCTAGATCTTATTAAAACTTATTAAAGCATGAAGTAGCTGACCAGTTTTGTTTTTACCTTATTCTGAACTGACCTTGTGTTGGGTAAAAAAAGAATTCTGGTGATGTTCCACTTATTTTGCAAGTGTAAGCTTTCATTTTCAGTTTTAATTCCAGGAAGAAAATTACACATTCTCCTTTTAAATCTCCCTCTCCTCCACACACAAGATAGACTAGAGTGGGCCCAACAGAGATCGTGCACAGTGTGAGCACACAGGTAAGAAAGATAATGAATCACTCTATTGCTAGTATTTGCAGAGAAAATGTTAAAAAAAGAAAATCTCCGAAGAAATACTGTGATGACTTTAGGGCTTAAAAGATGGCACTTAAGCTAAATGCATAAGACAAGACCTAAGAGAAGTAACTCACAAGGGAAGAAAGCAAAAGGGTTAGTCGCACAGCTACGTCCCACTCTCTGTGACCCCATGACTGTAGCTCACCAGGCTCCTCTGCCCGTGGAATTAATTCTCCAGGTAAGAATACTGGAGCGGGTAGCCATTCCCTGCTCCAGGGAATCTTCCCAACCCAGAGATCAAACCTAGGTCTCCCACATTGCAGGCAGATTCTGTACCATCTGAGCCACGAGGGAAACCCAAGTCATAAGGGCACTGAAGCAAAAAGCATACACCTGCCAGTCTGCTGGGAATGCTGTAAGCAGATCTGAGGAGGACTATAACATTATCATACAGTAGAAGGAAACAGAGCTCAAAAGACACCATATGATGTGTTGCTTGTATCTGTGTTGAGTGATTTGCACATACTTGCCATTATAGGAGGTTGGTCTCACCACTCCCAATGTGTTCTCTTGCTCACATTAGCTACTGTATTAATCTCCTATTGCTGCTGTAACAGCTCACCTAAACTTAACAATACAAATTCATTATCTTTTTGTTCTGTAGTTCAGAAGTCCTAAACTGGCCACACTGGCTAAAATCGAGGTGTGTATTCCTTTGTGGGAGCTCTAGGGGAGAACAGGTTTTCTTGCCCTTTTCCACCTCCTAGAGGCTGCTCCCGTTTTTGCTTCCCTGGCCGCTTCCATCTTCAGAACTACTAATAGCCAGTCAAGTCTTTCTCACATTGCATCACCCTGTCAACGGGCCTTCTGTCTTCCTCTTTCATATTTAGGAACACTTTTGAGTTACCCTTATGATTACATTGGGTAATCTAGGATGAACTCTTTAGTTTAAGGTCAGATGATTAGCAAAATAATTTTCTCTGCAGCTTTTATTCCATCTTGTTGTATGGCAAATTCCAAGAGTTAGAACCCAGACAGCTTTGAGTAGGGGACATGATTCTTCCTAACACAGCTAAAAAATTTTTTTAAATACCCTAATTAATGCTTTGTATCATAGCATAACAGGGTAGACCTTTGCTGAGCTGTAAACCAATTGAAAAGCAAAGAACTATATTGAGTTACCACAGGATGTGTGGATATTAAGTTAATTTAGTAGTCATATATAAGCAGAGGAATTATGTAGCCCTCTCTAAACTTCTTATAGTATAACTGAAGCAAATGAAATCCAGAGAGATCCTAGTTCTTGATGCCACAGAAAGCCAATTTTAGAACAACAAGTTATTTTCACTTTCTCTGTTATTTTTTTCAATGTGGTATTGCTATCAACATATTTATTATATGATTCCCCGATAGCTGCGTTGGTAAAGAAACCACCTGCAAGGCAGGAAATCCCAGTTTGATTCCTGGGTTGGGAAGATTCACTAGAGAAGGGATAGGCTACCTACTCCAGTATTCTTGGGCTTCCCTGGTGGCTCAGCTGGTACAGAATCTGCCTGCAATGCGGGAGACCTGGGTTCAATCCCTGGGTTGTGAAGATCCCCTGGAGAAAGGAAAGGCTACCCATTTCAGTATCCTGGCCTAGAGAATTCCATGGGGTCCCAAAGAATTGGACACGACTAAGTGACTTTCACTCACTCACTCACTCACTCAGAGAAATGAAAACCTACAAAGTAATTTGCCTTGAGTTATGGTTTGAAATAGAAAAGTAAAACCTGCTTTCTTGAATTGTATGTCAGTCCTGGGCTAGGAGTACAGTGTGCGTGTTAGCCACTCAGTTGTGTCTGACTCTTTGCAACCCATGGACTGTAGTCTTCTAGGCTCCCCTATCTGTGGAATTCTCTAGGCAAGAATACTGGAGTGGGTTACCCTGTCCTTCTCCAGGGGATCTTCCCAGCCCAGGGATGGAACTCAGGTCGTCTGAATTGCAGGCAGATCCTTTACTGTCTGAGCCACCAGGGAAGCCTCAGGAATGAAGTAGGTATTACTATTCCCATTTTACCTTTGAATGATGAGGAATATGTCAACAATATGTGAACCGTGAACTTCCTGATGTTAAAGCTGGTTTTGGAAAAGGCAGAGGAACCAGAGATCAAATTGCCAACATCCGGTGGATCACTGAAAAAGCAAGGGAGTTCCAGAAAAACATCTATTTCTGCATTACTGACTATACCAAAGCCTTTGACTGTGTGGATCACAATAAACTGTGGAAAATAGAGATGGGAATACCAGACTACCTGACCTGCCTCTTGAGAAATCTGTATGCAAGTCAGGAAGCAGCAGTTAGAACTGGACATGCATGGAACAACAGACTGGTTCCAAATAGGAAAAGGACTACGTCAAGGCTGTATATTGTCACCCTGCTTATTTAACTTCTATGCAGAGTATGTCACGAGAAACGCTGAACTGGAAGAAACACAAGCTGGAATCAAGATTGCCAGGAGAAATATCAATAACCTCAGATATGCAGATGACACCACCCTTATAGCAGAAAGTGAAGAGGAACTAAAAAGCCTCTTGATGAAAGTGAAAGAGGAGAGTGAAAAAGTTGGCTTAAAGCTCAACATTCAGAAAACAAAGATCATGGCATCTGGTCCCATCACTTCATGGGAAAATAGATGGCGAAACAGTGGAAACAGTGTCAGACTTTATTTGGGGGGGCTCCAGAATCACTGCAGATGGTGACTGCAGTCATGAAATTAAAAGACGCTTACTCCTTGGAAGAAAAGTTATGACCAACCTAGATAGCATATTAAAGAGCAGAGACATTACTTTGCCGACTAAGGTCTGTCTAGTCAAGGCTGTGGTTTTTCCAGTGGTCATATATGGATGTGAGAGTTGGACTGTGAAGAAAGCTGAGTGCTGAAGAATTGATGCTTTTGAACTGTGGTGTTGGAGAAGACTCTTGAGAGACCCTTGGACTGCAAAGAAATCCAACCAGTCCTTTCTGAAGGAGATCAGCCCTGGGATTTCTTTGGAAGGAATGATGCTGAAGCTGAAACTCCAGTACTTTGGTCATCTCATGCAAAGAGTTGACTCATTGGAAAAGACTCTGATGCTGGGAGGGACTGGGGGCAGGAGGAGAAGGGGACGACAGAGGATGAGATGGCTGGATGGCATCATTGACTCGATGGACATGAGTCTGGGTGAACACCGGGAGTTGGTGATGGACAGGGAGGCCTGGTGTGCTGCGATTGATGGGGTCACAAAGAGTCAGACATGACTGAGTGACTGAACTGAACTGAACTGATTAACCACACTGCCAGAAAGGAACAGAACTCGTATTTGTACAACTCCCAGGCCCATCTGTCTGCAAGCATCTAGCCAGTCCATCACCATGCTAATATCCTCCAGAATGTGAAAAGTCCTATTCTTGACTTGTAACACCTAAATTAAGTAGTTTAGCTTAGAAATTCACGATTGTTTTATAATTTCCAAAGACGTAACTTTATTTCAAGTGATGCTATAGATTTCTAAACGTAAAGTAGAAGTCATATTCTAAATGAACTTATTTATATGACTTTACCTTTTTAAGAATATTTATAACATATATCATTTTTGGATAAATAAAGAGAATTAGTATGAGAAAAGGAAGTGTACATCAATCTATTTGGTGTTAGCCTCTTCAAAGTTGGAGGTTTTGATACAATTACATTGTTTCTAACATTCAAATGCTTTTCTCCCTTTTTCTCTCTGAAGGAGGCATCTTCCGACTTTAAAGAGCATTTCACATAACTCAATATTTAAAATATTTCTCAATAGCGTGTTGAGTCTAAGATACACACACACACACACATATATACCATGATAAGGTTACAAAAAACATACATGGTAGATTTCAGGATGTGGGTGAAAGGAACATTCTTCACTTGCATCATTTCTAAGTATTGTTTTGTTTGAGGAAAGATTGTTTATCCATTGGCCATTCCTCTTCGCTTCTTTCAGATTATAATGTTTTCCACTTTTTCAAGAGCATGTAAAACAGACCCCACCCTGTGTTTTGTGAATGTTGCCATCTTAAACAGATATTGAGTAATAACCAGGGGAAGTCACACTATGATGCTTCACATCATCTATTAGGAACAATCAGGAACGTGAAACAGCAAGTGCCTGCTATCTGGACAGAGTACACTTGAACGAAGATGCAGAAGAAAAAGAAGTTAAAACACTAGAGGCTGAGTCACATGACCAACTCAAATCTCAGACTTCCGTTTGGTTTCAGTGATGAGTCTTTTAGGAAGGAAGTTGGAAAGGAAACAGAAGATAACCTTTTGTGTTATTTTCTCAAAAGGCAATCTATTTTTGGACTTTCCTTCATGGATTAATCTTACAGGCAATTTGGCCATTTATTTTTCTGAGTAACGTAACGTAGAAGGCTGAAATAGTAATACGTTCGACTTAATCTAAAGCCTTTAAATTAATTATTATAGTGAGAGTAATCTGATTACTTTTGAATGCCAATGGTATTTAGTGAGGATCCACAGAAATAGTACTTTCTGTCTGGATTAAAAATTAAAAAACAGAATGATTTTCCCCAACTGTTTACTATTCATCTTAAACTGCTTCCCTCTACTTCAAACCCAGACTGTGGCGAAGCTCTGCAAAACTTGAGTCCCTAGTAATACACTGAGATTGGAGGTCAAGTTGGGGGACAATTGTAATTTTTTAAGTCATTTTTAAATCTTCAACTATGGAAAAAGCTGGAGAAGGAAATGGCAACCCACTCTAGTACCCTTGCCTTGAAAATCCCACGGACAGAGGAGCTTGGTGCAGGCTACTATCCATGGGGTCACAAAGAGTCAGGCAGGACTGAGCGACTTAAAAAAAAAAAAAAGGAAAAAAGCAGCCCCGAATATCCTAAGTCTATGATATTAAGTTGTTAAAATAGAATTATTAGGCAAGTTATAACATTTGTCAGCGCTGTCTATCTATCTATCTATCTATCTATCATCTATACTTTTTGGTCGCACCACACAGCTTGTGAAATCTTATTTCTCTGACCAAGGGATCACACCTGGGCCCTCAGCAGTGAGAGCTTGGAGTCCTAACCACAGCATTGCCAGGGAATTCCCGATCTATATCCATATCTATGGAATGAAGGAAATTAAAGGAACAAAAAGGGACCTATTTTTAAAATGATAAGTAGCAGTCTCTTGATTACTAAAGTCATCATTCATGTAATGTAAAATATGTAACAACCACATTTCACTTAGATTTCAATTTTGAGATGTGTGTTTATTTACTTTTCTATTTTCTTCATCTTCCTAATTACCAGGTTATCAGCAAGCACCCTAATCAAGAAGAAACTGCCTTTTAGGAATTCCCTGGTGATCTAGTGGGTAGGACTCTTTGCTTTCACTATTGAGGGCTCAGGCTTGATCCCTGGTCAGGGAACTAAAATCCCACAAGCTGTGCAGTGCAGTCAAAAAAAAGAAAAAAGTTAAAGAAAAAAAACTGCTTTTCAAAGAGAGGTCTTCAAATGCTTTCTTGTGATTAAAGTATGCCAGCTTTAGCACATGAAGTTTATTACGATTATTTTCATTCCTCATTGATTTGCTTTTATTTTTCATTATTATTTATTGTAATTATTAAATAAGCTACTTTCATGAAAGTGATCTGTATTTACTTCTATATGCAGTAATTGGTTATGAGATGCCAGGAATATTTCCATTTATAAGGAATTAGATGGCCCATTCCAAATCTTTCCTTAAGCTCTCACATGGTAATCTCTGTATCCAAACAGAGTGGCTAGGAGATCTCATTCATCTAGAAAAATAGTCTACATACATGGAAAATCAACAAATTCAACCAAAATCACATAAACACCGTGTGTTGTACATCTAAGAATATAAAGACTAGTCCACATGTTTTTAGCAGGAAGAATAGAAAAATTAGGTAGCATCCTACTTTGAGTGATAGAGCTGAGCCTTATAGAAGGCGGCAAATTCTGAGGACTTGATCATGTGTGAATATGTGTTTTAATTTGTTCTTTTGTTAAATTGTGTGAGAGAAGTCAAATGGATCCAACACAGTTACATTTAAATAACGGAACCCAATAAAAAGAAGAGAGGGAGAGAAAGGTATCAGTTTTCTCCTGATAAGAAGAAAACTGAAAGATATGATAGTAAGTGCATTCAAATATATGAGATTTGCATTTCATTGACATTCCTTGTTAGCTATTTCTTCATATCTCTAAACGAAAAATAAAAGGCAGTTTGAGCACTGGTAAGTCTCTTGATCGACAAAGCTTTTTGTTTTGTTTTGAATAATTTCAATATTTAATAAAGGATTGACTGACTTAATTTCAGTATACAGTCATTAAAAGAAGAGAAATAGAAGAAAGAAAAGTAGTGGCACATACATCATCAAATTTGACTGAGCAACATCCAGACTTAAACAGCAATGAGAAATCCCTTAACAGCAATCTGGAGTTCCAGTTGGGAAGAGGTCCCAGGCTGTGCATTCACCCCATGGAAGAGACTTCAAATTTCAGTTTTGGGGCTCCTGATTATAATTCCAAACTGATATCATCAGTTTGCATGCAAAAATGCAGCTCTGATTTTTCTTTAACATTTACAAAGCTATTTGTTTCATGTGGATTTTCTAGATGAAAGTCACCAGATTTTCTGGACCCCAGGGGGCTGGCCAGGCCTCTAAGAGCTCAAGAAAATCCAATACCCACTTGCTCTCTTATCTAAAGTGCCTCTTGACTTTCTGGTAACAATTGGTGTGTTTGCAGGCAGGTATGTAGTCCAGGCAGGGTGAGAAATCAAAGGCCTGCTCTCTTCTTCATTTTAATTTCCCTGTCAAAATCAAAACCATGGCCAAGCTTCCATCTGAAACTTACTCTTTGTCATTGCCGTGCAGAAGGGCAAATTCTGGTGCTTCCTAAAAAAAATTCTTAGGATTCATTTCTTAACAACTTTCATATATATCACACAGCATGGCAATTATGGCCATCAAGCTGCAAATTATATCTTAAGTAATTCTTTATGTTATCTGTTCTATTTCTTTATTTAAATTTTGTTTAACTGGATGGTAACTGCTTTACAATGGTGTGTTGGTTTCTGCTGTACAATAACACAAATCAGTCATAACTCTGTGTGTGTGTGTGTGTGTGTGTGTGTGTGTGTGTGTGTTTGTATCCTCCCTCTTGAGCCTTCCTCCCACCCTCCTCCCCATCCCACTCCTCTAGGTTGTCACAGAGCACCAGGCTGGGTTCCCTGTGTTATATAGCAGCTTCCCACTAGCTATCTGTTTTACTCATGGCAGTGCACATATGTTAACGCTACTTTCTCAACTCATCGCACCCTCTCCTTTGCCCACTGTGTCCACAAGTCCCTTCTCTATGTCTGCATCTCCATCCTTTCCCAATAAATAGATTATTCAGTACCATTTTCAAGTTTCCATATATATATGAAGTAATATACGACGTTTGTTTATCTCTTTTGCATCTGTCACTCTGTCTAACAGGCTTCAGGTTCACTCACCCCAGTTTATTAGCAGTTGTTCTTTTTCATGGCCGAGGAATGTTCATTCGTATATATGTACCACAACTTCTTTATACATTCATCTGTTGATGGACTTTAGGTTGCTTCCATGTACTGGCTATTGTAAATGGTGCTGCAACGAATATTGGGGTACAGGTGTATTTTTGAATTGTGGTTTTCTCAGGGTGTAGTGGGATTATTGGGTCACCTGGTAGATTTATTCCTAGTTTTTTTTTTAAACGAATCTCCATACTCTTTTCCATAGTGGCTGTATCAACTTACATTTCCACCAACAGTGCAGGAGGGTTCCCTTTTCTCCACATCCTCTTCAGAATTTATTGCTTGTAGATTTTATGATGATGGACATTCTGACTGGTATGAGGTGATACCTCATCATAGCTTTGATTCACATTTCTCTAATAATGAGAGATGTTGAGCATCTTTTCATGTGTATATTGGCCATCTGTATGTCTTCTTTGGAGAAATGTCTGTTCAGGTCTTTTGCCCATTTTTGATTGGGTTGTTTGTTTTTCTGATATTAAGCTGTATGGGCTGCTTATATATGTTGCAGATTAACCCTTTATCATTGCTTCATTCGCAATTATTTTCTCTCCTTCTGAGGGTTATCTTTTCATCTTGTCTATAGATCTTTGCTATAAAAAAGCTTTACTTTTAATTAGGCCCCATTTGTTTATTTTTGTTTTTATTTTCATCATTCTAGGAAGTGAGTCAAAGAGAATCTTGCTGCAATTTATGTCAAAGAGTGTTCTGCCTCTTTTCTTCAAGTTTTTTTAGTTTCTGGCCTTACATTTGTCTTTAATCCATTTTGAGTTTAGTTTTGTATATGGTGTTAGGAAGTATTCTGGTTTCATTCTTCTGTTTGTAACTGTCCAGTTTTCCCACCACCAATTACTGAAAAGGTTGTATCTTCTTGCCTGCGTTGTCCAGGATAAGGTGCTCCTAGGTGTGTGGGTCTATCTCAGGCTTTCTTTCTTGTTCCATTGGTCTATAGTTCTGTTTTTGTGCCAGTACCATACTGTCTTTAGGGCTTCCCTCATAGCTCAGTCAGTAAAGAATATGTCTGCAATGCAGGAGACCAGGGTTCGATTCCTGGGTCGGGAAGATCCCCTGGAGAAGGAAATGGGAAGCCACTCCAGTATTCTTGCCTGGAGAATCCCATGGACAGAGGAGCCTGGCAGGCTAGAGTCCACGGGATCGCACAGAGTCTCATATGACTGGAGTGACTTAGCATGCGTGCATGCATAGTTTTCTGCATACAAGTCTTTTGTCCCTTTAGGTAGATTTATTCCTAGGTACTTTATTCTTTTTGTTACAGTGTTGAATGGAATTGTTTCCTTAATTTCTCTTTCTGATTTTTCATTGTTCGTGTATAGGAATGTGAGGGACTTCTGTGTATTAATTTTGTATTCTGCAACTTTACTAATGCATTGATTAGTTCTAGTAATTTTCTGGTGGGTTTTTTATGAACAATATCATGTCATCTACAAACAGGAAGAGTTTTACTTCTTTTCCAATCTGGATTCTTTTTATTTCTTTTTCTTCTCTAATTGTCATGGCTAGGACTTCCAAAACTATATTGAATAATAGTGGTGAGAGTGGGCACCCTTGTCTTGTTCCTCATCTTAGAGTAAATGCTTTCAGTTTTTTAACCATTGAGAATAATGTTTGCTGTAGGTTTGTCATATATGGGCTTTAATATGTTGAGGTAGATTCCTTACATGCCCATTTTCTGGAGGTTTTTTTTTTTTTTAATCATAAATGGGTATTGAATTTTGTAAAAAGCTTTCTCTGCATGTATGGAGATGATCATATGATTTTTATCTTTCAGTTAGTTAATTCGGTGTATCACATTGATTGATTTGTATATATTGAAGAATTCTTGCATCCCTGGGATAAACTCCACTTGATCCTAGTGTATGATTCTTTTAATGTGTAGTTGGATTCTGTTTGCTAGAATTTCGCTGAGGATTTTTGCATCTATGTTCAAGAGTGATACTGGTCTGTCATTTTTGTGTGTGTGTAGTATCTTTGTCTTATTTTGGTATCAGGATGATGGTGGCCTTGTAAAATGAGTTTGGGATCTTTCCACCCTCTGCAATTTTTTGGAAGGGTGGCCACGGACAGTCTTAAGTCTTCTATGTACACATATATTCATTTTTCTTAGGTAAGTAGCTGGAAGTAGAATTGCTGGACACAGGGTATCTTTAACTTTTATAAAATGCCAGAGTGGCTTCCAAAATGGCTATAATCTTTTACACTGTCATCAGTAATTTATGAGCGTTTCATTTATCCCAGAGCAAAGCTTTCATGCTACCCCTTTATGGCTATAGCTACCCATCCCACCATTCCTAATCTGGTAACAACTAACCAATTCTCCATCCTTATACTTTTGTTAGTTAAAAAATGTTATATAAATAGACTCTTACCGTAGGTAACTTTTAAAGACTGGTTTTTTTACACTCAGCATAATTCCCTTGCATTCCATCAAAATTATTATGTATCAATAGTTTCATTTGTTTGTTTTGTGTAGTACTCCATGGTATAGCTATACCACAGTTTGCCACATTTTATTTAACCATTAACCTATTAAAGGATACTTGGATAATTTCCAGCCTTTAGCTATTTTTGTGTTGAACAGATTTTTGCACGAATATAGGTTTTATTTTCCTAGTGTAAATACCCAAGAGATCATTGGCTAGATTATATGATATGATAGAAAAAATAACGGCCCTCCAAAGATGTCCAGGCCCAATCCTTAGAATCTGTGAGTATGTTGCCTTATGTGACAAAAGGGACTTTGTATATGCAAATATATTAAGGATTTTGAGGAGGGAAGAATTTCCTTGATTATCTTCATGGGCTCAAAACAATCAAAAGGGCCTTAATGAGAGAGAGGCAAAAAGGTCAGAGTCACAGATATTTGAAGATGCTACCCTGCTGGCTTTGAAGAGAAAGAGACATGAGCCAAGGAACTGCAAGTGGCTTCTAGAAGCTGGAAAGGTGAGGAATAGATTCTTCCCTAGAACTTCCGGAAGAAACACAGTGCTGCTCACAGTTTAACTCACAAGACCTATTCTTACTTCTGACCTCCGAAACCGTAAGTAATGAATTTGTGTTGTTTTCAGCTAGTAAGTTTGTGGTAATTTGTTAACAGCTTAAATATAAAGCTAATACATATTGCAAATGATTCTTTTTTCATTTTAGAAGGGACCCTAAACTATTTTCCAAAGTGAAAAAGGTGGAAAATCGTAGTAGGCATGACTGATATAGGGAGGGATAGATCACTAAGTACATAGGATAAGATAAGTTTAGATTTATCCATTGTGGAATAGGAAATCATCAGAAGATTTCCTTGGAAGAAAAGTTATGACCAACCTAGACAAAATATTATAAAGCAGAGACATTACTTTGCCAACAAAGGTCTATCTGGTCAAAGCTATGGTTTTTCCAGTGGTCATGTATGGATGTGAGAGTTGGACTATAAAGCAAGCTGAGTGCTAAAGAATTGATGTTTTGAACTGTGGTGTTAGAGAAGACTCTTGAGAGTAGCTTGGGCAGCAAGGAGATCCAACCAGTCAATCCTAAAGGAAATCAGTCCTGAATATTCATTGAAAGGACTGATGCTGAAGGTGAAACTCCAATAGTTTGGCCACCTGTCAAGAACTGACTCATTGGAAAAGACCCTGATGCTGGTAAAGATTGAAGGTAGAAGGAGAAGGGGACTACAGAGGATGAGATGGTTGGATGGCATCACCGACTCGATGGACATGAGTTTGAGTGAACTCTGGGTGTTGGTGACGCACAGGGAAGCCTGGCGTGCTGCAGTCCATGGGGTCACAGAGTCGGAACAACTAAGTGACTGCCCTGAACTCAACTGAGATTTCAAACAAGTGAAAGGGCATGATATGATTTATGTCTGAAAATGATCACTCTCATTGCTATGGCAGTGATTTAGAATGAGGTAAGCATAGAGAACACCAATTAAGAGATTATTACATCGATTAGGTTGATTGCTATGGAGTTGGATGGAAAGTGACAGATTTAGGATTTGTGTGCGGGAATATAGACAACAGATTTGCTACTGGACTGGCTATGAGTGTGAAGGAAAGAGATGCTTTTGCTTGAAAAGTAGGCAATAGTGGTGTCTTTAATATTGAATGATTATTATTTGGAGTATGTGTTGCTGAAAGGGCAGAGATATAAAATAAGCCACTAAATATATGAATTTGAGTTGACAGATTGATTCTAGAAACAAATCTGAGAGTGATTAATTAGTGGTTCAGTTTATAAACTTGGACAGGATTAACCTGGAAGAGTACAGATAAAGAAGATAAAGAGGAATCAGGACACTTTAATTTATAGTGATGATGAGGGTTTCCCAGGTGGATCAGAGGTAAAGAATCCACCAGCCAATCCAGGAGATGCAGGTTCAACCCCTGGTCAAAAAGATCCCTTGGAAGAGGAAATGGCAACCCACTCCAATATTGTTGCCTGGGAAATCCCACGGACAGAGGACCCTGGAGGGCTACAGTTCATGGGGTTGCAAAGAATCAGACACAACTGAGCACACATACACACCACACACAGTGTATGAACAGCTTTAAAAATAAATAACCCAATCGTAACTCTTTATGGAAGGGGAGAAAGATGAGGAGAGTATAAAACCATGAAGCCCCCAAAAAATCTTACAGTAAAGACACTATAGACATTTGTGTTGAATGCTACTGAGAAGTCAAATAATCTGTTTATGGCTGAAATTAAGTTGTGTCAGTTACATACAATTAAGAGTAGACGAGAAATGGGGGAACGAGTCTCAAGATGGACAATGGAATCTGAGTTAGATGCATAAGGAAGGAAATGAGGAGATAGCAGGTGATAAGGTTTGGTGAATCAACAGGTTCAGTGAAGCTGAAGTTAGATGTTAGAGCATGAATACTAAAATATGTGAGCTGCAAGTGTTGGCAGTAAAAGATGATTGAAATGAAGATTTTGGAAATGGTACAGTAATTAAACGATGAGATAAAAGTCTGTATGATCATAGGAAATATGTAAGAAGGCAACACTAGAATAGAAGACAAGAGACCCCAGGCAGGATGTTAAACATGCAGTCCATGTGGATACTGAAATTACCAAGATGTCAAGCGTAGCAAATGACAGAGCCAATGAACCTGGTATCAGTGATTCACCCAACTGAACTTAATCGCTCCTTCTTTCAACTTTCTTTTAAATTCTGTACCTCCTCAGAAGCTTTGCCTTATTCTTTGCCTTTTGTGTACTTCTTTCCTACTGCTAAGATTAGGCAATGAAAATAAGTTTCTCTTCTATAGGACAAAGCATCCATTTTTTTCTAATACAGTGTTTCTATGTATGAGAGATTATAACAGTGACCTTAAGACCTCTATATGATGGAGGGCAGAACCATTTCACCAAGGGCCAGTCTGGTTTGGAAGAGATGGGAGAATAATGCTTTACAGAAATCATCTCATGACAAAGATATACAGAAACAGTCAAAATTTATTTATTTTAGAAGAGGTTTTCAATTTTTAAATAATACAAAAATAAACAGCTATTTGTTTCAACACTTACAGTTTACATAAATTAATTTAATCATACATAGTCTGAGGCACCAAAACACTCACATATTCCAAATTCCCAGATTCAGTCATTCAGATATTAACAAATCAGTTTTTTTTTAATATCAATGAAGGTAACAGTTTTTTAATACAAGCTCTTCTACTACTGACTCTTTCTTAACCATAAATCATTTAAACATAAAATCTTGAAAATTCCCCTGAGTTATTTCTCTTTAATGAAATTCATTTTTCTCCCTCTGCCTAACAGGCATACTTTTTCAATTATTTACATAAATACTAATTTTCAGTGCATGATTTAAAAATATAAGACCCACAGTGCTTTGTAAAGAATGTTTGTCCAGAAAGTTAGGGGTGAATGAATTAATGAAACATCCACAAGTCCTTCAAAAATGTATACACTGTCAGTTTTATAGAACATCCAGGGTAATGAGACAATGTTCTCTGTGGGCTGGCGAATAGGTAAACCTTAAAGACGAATTCCAACTTTACATCTCAATATACCAGAGCTGGATTCCTAACATGTTTTCACAAATCTTAATCCAAACATTTGTGTTATAGTAATCCAGAGAGGTAATCCTAAAAGATACACTGATTCTGACATATGCCAAAAAAGAACACCATGCAGCCTTAAACCCAGTTTATAACAGTCATCCTAAGAAGACATAATAGCTCTCAATAAATTAAATTAATATACAGTACCAGAAAATGTCAACTGACAATGAGATGTGGAAAAGAAGCATTGTCTCCCTGGGAACTATTCAGCAATTATTTGCTTTTAAATGAGGAAAGACATTAATTAGAAATAGGAATACTTTCTTGGTGTCAAGAACCCCCTGTGGCTTTAAGGTATTGGGCTTTTTATTAGGTTATAGTTTATTTGTAAAGTTCTCTGCCTTTCACTTAAAATGAATGTACACCTTTTTGTAAAGGCCTTTTGTAGTAGTTCTGAGCTGAGGATTTCCTGAAAACTTGCATAAGTTCAGGTAAGAAAGCACAGGCAGAGTCCAAAAAAACACACACTCAGACCTTAAAACCAGGAAAACAAAATAGACAAAGTAAACTGATCTACAAATGGCTAAAAGAAGACCACAAAAGGACCAGTGAGTAGACAGCTGTTTCTCAGGCATCAGAGGAGACGCCCTGGAAAGACTGACAGTGTCGAAATGTGCAGCATTTTGCCATCTTGCAACAGCACTTACATGTTCAAACTTAGCTTTTGTTCTTATTATAAGCTGAAATTCAATAAAAAGATGTCATACGCATATCCCATTGGATTGTACAGAAGAATGAAGACTGCTTTCCCCTTTAACTTGAAGAAACTTCGACATCTTTAAAATCAACATGGAAATCTTCACAAGCATGACCCCCTTTTTCTCCTTAACAGAAGATGTTAAGTAACACAAGGAGTTTCATATAAATATTAAATAATTAAGTTAAAAGAAACAGTTCATATAAATAAATAAATATGACCGCGAGGCTTCTACAGTTCGGTTGAGCGTTCCTTTAGCAGGACTGTGGGGTTGATGTCATCCAGTCCAGAGTGGGAAGAGCTTGCATTAATGGTGGCTGTTTTGGTGAGGTGTGCATCTTGAACACTGAATGAGGTAAAGGGACAGCCTTTCACGTTACTGCAGATGAGAGACTGAATTGAGGCAGTGTTGATGATTTTAAAACCTACTTCTCCACCAAAAGTGCTAGGCTTCCAGTACTCAGGAGAACATATCGGATTACCCATAAGGCCTTTCAGGGAGAATGGTGCTCCGGCTTCTACCATGGTCTCCCCAAAGATGGCGTCTGGACGGGGCTTCTCTACCAGAAGGGCGGGATACAGCTCCATGGCATCTATGTCTCCGTAGAGCGCTTCTAACTCTGCAGCCATTTCCTTCTCTCCTGTGAGGGTGACCAGGACAAAGACACAACAATGTCAAACTTTTGACCAAATGAAGAGTTTGACCCCTTCGCTCAATTTGCTTTCAACTTCTGTGTTGCTTCCATTTGCCCCTTGGCTCTTTGAAGAAGTTTAGAAACTGTCTCTCACCTGTCAGTTCCTCAAATGATTCATAGGGCTTCAGCAGAAAACGCTTGCGATACTCATTAAAAGACTGGTATTTCATCTCTCTGCTCTGGTCAAGTGAAGCCTTTGATACTTTCTCTACTGCGACTGGAAGATTCCTACCGCCAGCGACCTGTGGAAAATGAATTAAATTGTAGAACATGTTAATTGGGTTTTAGGCATATGTAAGATTTTTTTGCGGAGGGGGGGGGGGGATGCTAAGTGCCTTGTGGGATTTTAGATCCCTGACCAGGGACTGAACC
>SJYC01005807.1:0-18094 GCA_006408675.1 Madoqua kirkii
GGGGGGGGGGGGGATGCTAAGTGCCTTGTGGGATTTTAGTTCCCTGACCAGGGACTGAACCCAGCCCCTCAGCAGTGAGAGCAAGAAATTCTAACCACTGCACCACCAGGGAATTCCCAAGATTTCTATTTTAAAAACATCCCTTGAGTGCCAAGTAGGTAAACTGAAGCTACCAGCTTCAGTTTAGAATATTTATAGATTATTTCTATGATCTAGATTATAATGGTAAAATTATACTATAATCAAGATCATATAATATATATTACATATCCTTCTTACTTCAAGGAAAGATTACTAGCAATAATTAATCTTTCAGTAAGTTTAAGACAAATCTTTTCTGCAGCAGACATTCTAGTTACCAACTAGTCCTTTGTTTTATTTTTCACTAATAATGCTTACCCTGCCGGCACTTTGCCTGGTAAATGATTCAACAAACTGAGTGATACCATGTTCCAGTAAGACAGAGTTGTTATAGATAAACTGCTGATAGTTGTACTCCTGGCCATCAATCTGAAAGACGTCGGGCAGAAGGGGATGCCAGTGGTAGAGCGTGTTAAACTCAGCAGCAATACGGTTTTGGTACTGGAACTGTTGGTTGAAAGCAGCTCTGGGTCAAACTTCAGTTTGAAGTGATAGCCACTCAAGTGCTGTACGTAGTCTTCAATCACAATCTTAATAGTTTCTCCTACGGGCACAAAAGAAAAAATTGAAAACATGATGAACTCTTTCTGCTCATAAATGTTCAAGCAACTGACATGCAACTGGTCATTTGGCATTCCTATCTAGATTTTCTTTTCCGCCATGGAGAGGTAGGTGTCTGACGAATCCAGCTGAAGGACTGAATTAAGAGGGAGCAGGTGATTGTACATGCATGACACTCCAAGTAGTATATTCCTCCCAAGCAAAGGAAACAAGTTAGTTTTCTTTGAGGAAGAGGGTTTTCTTCAAGTGATTTGCTCTTCTTGCTTACCTATCAGGATTAGCCTGCTTGTCTGGAACAACTGCTCATCGCCCCATTCTGGATGCTCTTGTTTAAGCACATCACATACTCTGTTGTGCTCCCGAAGCCAAATGGTGGCATACATCATCAGACCAGGCACCAGACCAAAGACCTCCTGGCCCACAGCAAACTTCAAGTGTTCAGGAATATGAGGCGGGTAGATCATTTCGACCTGAGTATCTTTGACAGTGGGAGGATACATCTCTCCATTAATCATCTAAAAAAGTATCAGTAAGAAGAGGTAAGAAACAAATTTTCATCATTAGAGATTTAGAACATAGGTGGGTGGTGAGTGGTAATAAATTCTTAATATTTAAATGGAACAAACCTGATATTTCATTTTTCCATCCTTGAAAAGGCGCAGCTTATGCTGTCTCTCTAAAGATTCACCATAAACATGACTTAAGTCCACCTAGAAGATTATAGAAAATTTTTCGTTTGCTACTGAAGTTGTTCTTATGTAAAATGCCTAGGATGTATTTATTACTAAATAATGTGATAATGTAGTTTGCTTTCAATTTTTTCAGTAACACATTTTTTTTTCATAGCCACAAAATAATAAATTAACTTGTTTATACACTAAAAATAACCCCATAGCTCATAAATCTAAATGTCTCCTATTAGTGTCTCATATGGAGCCTGTATCAGACATTTTCACTCTATATGATATTTCTTTTAAAAAGCAGAAGAAAATGTTTTGATGTAAAATACTTATTAATTGAAGCTATGTTACTAAAACCCAAGAGATAATAATGCTTCAAAAATCTCACCTTATAATATTTAAGGCAGCGTAATCAAGGTAACAAATTTTTTTGAAGACAACTTTTTTGCAGATCCAATATTTTAAACTAAAAATGAGTCAAACTACAAATAATAATCTGTACATATGTATGTAAGTATGTGTTATGTATTTTTTTTACTCAACCAGTGAGATAAAATGGAAACTCCATTAAGGTTTTTACACACAGAACTTGATTTGCTACAAATTCTCATTTAACTCTGTCTCACCCCATGGTTCTTTCCCTTAGTGAAAGCTGGTCCTCGTTCAAAATCTGTCTTGAAAAATTGATGGGTGAAGTGCTGGGCAAAGAATGCAAACATCAGATTTGTGCCCTGGGGATCAGGAATGAACTTTCTTCTTAGAAGTACTTTTTTCACAACTTCTTTTGAATCAGGAAGCTCTTTCCTCCCTATAAAAAATGAGAAAGCCAAAATAAGAACCCATTTATATATTTAAGCAAGCAGAGAGTAAACTGTCAATTTACCAGGGTCTTCTTCACTTACAGGAAAAATACAACTTTGAACAGGATCATAATATTAATGGAAGTTCTAAGATAGAGGGGAACACCTCTTACTGAATAATCTACTTTAACTAGTATTAATTCAGTTTTAATGAAAGAATTTTAGAACATATGACATTATGCCAAAATGTCTGGGCTTCCCTGGTGGCTCAGATGATAAAGAATCTGCCTGCAATGCAGAAGACCCAGATTCGATACCTAGGTTGGGAAGATACCCTGGAGAAAAGAATGGCAACCCACTCCAGTACTCTTGCTTGGAGAATTCCATGGACACAGAAGCCTGGCTAGCCACAGTCCATGGGGTCACAAAGAGCTGGACACAATTGAGTGACTAACATTTTCACTTTTTCATACCAAAATGCCCTTTGCTTCCATGGAATAGTTTACATGGACTCACAATTTCAAAAAATATCCAGAGATATCCATAAGAAGGGAAAAATGGTTTTATTAACAAATAATCATAGTTTGGGGCCAAATTTTCTAGGTAGCAATCCAATCCCAGTTACAGTTAATGTAACTGTCTCCTCTCACTCACCTTTCACACCCATGGGTGTTGGGCAGTCATCGGGCACAGGAGGAAGAGCTCTGGTGTAATAGGACAGGTTAGAAAAGGCTTCCCAGCTTTTATAGCTGTAGTGCACATTATAAGTTGGTGGACTCTCAATCAAATGTGATCTCGCTGAAATTTTAGAGGGAAAAAAATGTTATTTGTTCCCATCCACAAAGCAAATCAAGGCTCATTTTTATTGTATAATGTACAAAGTGGCACTAGAATACATTTAATTAATACAAAGATACTCTATTTTAAAGCAATCATACTTTAAAGCCTGCTACTTGTGCTCAAAAAAAGAGGAAAGAATGATGTATTAAAAGGCATCTTTGATAAAGTATATATTCTTTACAGAAGATGTTTTGGTCTAGCCATTTTGATTTTTTTCAAATAACCATCCACTTATTGTTCAAGAGGCCCATAAGCAAAATGTCTGGGCTTGACAGTCACATTAGAAATAAAGGTTACTTTCTTGCTGACCCCAGTCCAAATTATTCATTTATTTTAATGGGTGCAATTCCCATAGCCATTCAATAAACAACGGGACCACGCGTCCTTCACCAACCATCAAGAACACTGAAGGTCAGCAGAGGCAGGCAGTATTTTAAGTAGAATTCTGCCTGTGAGACAGAACTTTAGAAATTTCAAGGGATTCAGATGTCAATATTTTTGGCCATTAAGATAGCAGGCAAACTAAAATGGTATATTTAAACATGTTTTGAATTAAGTTTTAAAATCTAAAATTTATAAAGTACATTTTTCTTTGAGGCAGCTGAGAACCCGAGAAAGTGATTTGTACTTACACGTCAACACATATCTCATAATCATATTTCGCGGAAGGAGATCTTATTGACAATGTTCCAGACTCCCTTGAAGTGGGTAAGTATGTAGTGCACTGTGTTGGGAGTGGGTTTCAGGAGTAATTTTATTCTCGTCAGAAATTCAGCTGCAATGAGAGGAAAAATAAATTAACGGGACACATTATAAGACACAGTTCTTGATAACATCACAGTAAAATGATAACTGTATATACCCCATTCCAAATGAGGGCACTCAACAACAAACTTACGTGTGGTACAGTTTTCACCATAGAATCCTGTTCGGGTACAGTCACATTTATACTGGTCAAATCCTACACTCATACATACACCTCGATTCTGGCATGGATGGGAACAGCAAGGATTTGCTACAAAAACAATACAGACAGTGAATAAATAACTTTTCAGTGTCAATCTTGACTTAAGCATTTAATTGCTTTACTTACTATGAGTCAACTTCACAATAAAAAATTCAAGAAATATACAGGTAGTCATGGGAAAACTTTTTTTTTTTTTTGACTTGCCTCACAGAATGGTTATAATGTAGAAATACCAACTTCCTTTTCTAAATAAAGGTAACAGAATATTCCACCAGGGAAATCATGTTGCTAAATTTTTCTTAGAAACTTTAGAGGCTCAAATTAGACTTTAGAAGAAGCTCAAAGTAGGACTTTCAAAACTAAAGGGAACAGACTGAGTATTTTAATCAAACTTTGGGGTTGTTTTTTTTTTTTTCCTTCTTCTTTCTTCTCTGTCATAAAGCTGGAGAAAGACCTGGAGGAAGAACATTCTAAGTTGAGAGGAAAACAAGTGCAAAGGCCCTGAGGCATGCCTAACAGCAGAAGAGGGAGAGGTGGACGCTAAGTTCAGAAAAGGTGAAAGCAGATCCTGTGGATTTTATGGGAATTTGGGTTTTATTCCACGTGTCAGGGGCGATCATTGAATGATTTACAGTATTAAGGTGGCATGACTTAATTTACATTAAAAAAAAACCCAGCAACTACAAAAACAAACTATAGAGAAATTTGCAAAGTAAAAAAGCTTGCTTTTAAGCTATTCTGTTTATCTTAAAAAACAATCTGGTCTTCCCTGGGACGGGAAAGCACTAACTAGGGAAGCTGTATAATACAATTATTTTCATTCAATAGCAGTTAGGTGCTATACAAAATCTTCTCACATATATTGATCAGAACTTCTTGTCTTATAAGACAACCTGCAAATTAGTATCCCCGTTCCTGTTTAGCAGATGAGAGAAGATGGGTGCAATAACTGGCCCATGAAGAACAGGGCTGAGGGCAAAGCGGGGGTATCCGTCCAGTTTATTTGGACTCGAGTGGTCCGGACTCGGCTTCTGAATTCTGAGAGTATTTAGAATACCTGGAGTTCCCGGGAGAAGTCTGAGCGGAAACTCCAGCCCGGGTGGACGGAGCCGCGGAATGCCGCGCACGGGCGCCAGGAACTCACTCACCTGCACCGCAGAGCGCCGCGGCGGCGCAGAGCAGCAGGGCCCGGGCGAGCATCTCGGCTGCGGGCGGGGCGCGGGGCCGGCGGAGGCGTCGAGGGGCGCGGATCGGAGCTGCGGGGCCGGAGGCGGCGGCGGCGCTGCGCGGAGTTCCGGGGCGTCCTCTGACGCTCGCTGCGAGTCCTTTGACAACTGGAAGCTAACGGAGAGGACCTTCCTTTTATGCGTGAAATAGCCCACGTGACGGCATGACTGTTTCTTTCCGCCTTTCCTTCCCCCCTTCCAAAACTTTTCCCCCTTTCTACTCAAACAATTGCGTAAGACCCGAGTGGGGGTAGGGTTTCTTTCTTTTCTTTTTTAGCTACGCAAACTGGAAAATCGGAAACGGGGAGTCGCGCTTGGCTTCCCTAAGGTGGGTGCAAAGCGGTCGCCCCCTCCCAGTTCCGACCTTCCAGCGCCCCTCGGCGGTGTCTCCACCGCTGGCGCCGGGATTCTGCTCCTTTGCTTCTGCCGCGGTTGGGACCGAGGCTTCCGAGAGCGGGGTCCGAGGTAGATTTTCTGGGGGAGATGGCGGTGGGGAGGGCGGCCTCCGGGCTTCCTCTCCCGGAATCGATCAGGGGCTGGGACGTTCCGGAGCGCAGGGAGTCCCCTCGCGCGCCCCCGGCCCCCGGCCCCCACGTCTGGTCCCTCGGCTTTTGGGGGCCAGGAACTCACAGTCTGGAGAGACTGAGGACAGTTGGGCCAAGGAAGGCTGACATGTTTTACTCATGTATTTCAGATGTGTCCTGATTTCAGGGACTACTCTTAACCTCGTGTAGATGTACGCACATACAAAACTTAATTTTTTTAAAAATTTTTTTATTTGCCCGAATGAACTGTAATAGCTGTAGTCAGTGTATACGTACCTGTAGGTTCTTTTTCTAGCTAAGTTGTTGTCAACATAAAAAATACTGTTCTTCATGCCGCCACCCCGACGTTGCTTCTTGGAGAGAGGAAATAAAGGTAAATTCCTCCTCTCAGAACTGACCCTGAGCACTTATCCTGTAAACAGTCAATCTGAGATTGAGGGGTCACCGCTATAACCTTTCCTCTCCTCCCATGAACAAGGAAAGCGGAGGTGACCGGGATGTTTAAGGATGCTCACCGTCCAAAAGATCTGCTTTAAGACGTTTCTTTCTCTGCTGCAGTGATTTTCACTGTTTTGGTCACCAGCTCTTCACAGGAGATACCAACTGAAGGAAGTAGATTTTTAAAGCTTGCTCTGTGTGTGTGTGTGTGTTTTCTGCCTACCTCTCTAGGATGATGAGTTGTGACAAAGGATTAAAGTGCAACATTACGTTTACTTTTCAGTTGTCTGGGTTTATTAGGGTCAGTTTTCTAGGCTCATTTTGGAAGGTAATTTGATGAGGAATTCGGATGGAATGGATGTGAAGGAAGGGTGATTTTGACAATTTTCAATTTCATCATCTTTTGTTTTTGTTTGATTCTGTCTTGTGGTCTGGAGGGATGCGTGAAAGTGAAATGCCCCACTCCCCTGCCCTCGATAAAAGACAAAAGAAAAAAGTAGCCGCATTGTAGAGCCCTTTAAAAAAAAGACAGTCAATTTTTTTTTCAACATTTTGCTTAATGTGATTCTATGTGAGACAAATGACTAAAATTCCATCTCACCCAGGAAGCCTTTCTCCTCTAGTCATATTTAATCATTCCATTTGTGACACTCCCATTTATTGTACTGAGTCTTACATGAAATTTTAGCTAAGAGCATAGATGTAAACAATCCTTTAATAATCCCAGTTTTCTGTTTCATTTTAAGTGGTAGCGTGTGTCTACTCAAATTTTAAGTGGATATTTAGGACTACCAATTTGAGTTTGGTTAGATGCCAAGGAAGAATTCACACTCTGACTCGGCTGGCTTTATATTGTAATCCTGAATTCATTTTGAAGTCATCATCATCATTGTCCTCATCTGATCTTAATTGTATACCTGCTACGTATAAAAGTGTATTCTATTGTTTGCAGGGAGACTAAATTCAAAGTGTGAACAAAACAGGGTGCTGAGAATAATCACATTTAGACTACTTGGAACTTAAAGAAATTGAACTCCATTTCATAGTGGAAATTCAATTAAAAAATACCTATTTGGTTAAACTACGTGGTTTAATCTGTAACTTATATAGCACAATAGAGAGAGTTGCATATACCTATGTTGTCAGAAAATAAGATTGGTGACGTTTAGAAAGGAAGTCCAGTTATGGCCTTGAGGAAAAACTGTCATGATTTATTAACTTTGGTAAGTCTGGGACAGTAAAATAGAATGGGTAGTGCATTTGGGGATGCTGGTCATGGGGGAATATGAAATGTCCCAAACCAAATCAAAATGGCTAAATCCTGTCCTGTGCGGAAAAGTACTATGATTATTATGCCATGGTATGTCACAGCGTAAAAAATAAGATTATAATCATGTGAGACTTATGTTTCTCACCTATGTCTGTGTTCAGTGTTTCTGTGTTCATTTTAGACAAATACATGTATCTGTTCTATAAAATGCATTAGTCTCTGAAATCTGTTGGAGAATTCTCTGTTAACTGAAAATAAGAAAGCATATTAAAAAAATCTTCCAGAGCATTCTGCTGCGTTTTACTGCCCCCTTCTGCTGCTTCAATTTTTATCACCTTCTTTTTCTCTCTTGATTGTTGTAAAGATCACTAGGTAGATTTTGTGTCTGATGTTACAACATTCTTAAAAGTCTGCATATGTAGTTTTCATTTGAGATTTAACCTTCATGAATATACTAAAAAAGGAATGAAATACATGTTAGTTGAAGTAATAAGCCATTCATATGAGCTAAAAGAAAATGAACAGTAAAGACTATTAATACCCCAAATTCCAAAGGCACTGACATTTTCAAAGGAGATTTCTTACTGCTTTGAGCAGGGTTTACCATTCAGGGGATACCCTGGTGGCGCTAGTGATAAAGAACCCGCCTGCCAATGCAGGAGACATACGAGATGTGGGTTTGATCCCTGGGTTGGGAAGATCCCCTGGAGGAGGGCACAGTAACCCATTCCAGTCTTCTTGCCGGGAGAATCCCATGGACAGAGGAGCCTGGCAGACTACAGTCCATAGGATTGCAAAGAGTAGGATCCAACTGAAGCGACTTTGCACACACACACACACACACACACACACACACACACACACACACTATTCAGACATGAAACGATGGTCATATCTACTATCTTAGACATAGAACTTTTTTCTATCTCCCTGTCTTCACCTTCATCCTATTCTGATTCACTCAAAGATAGTGGAGATTGCCCTTGTCTTTTTTATTCATGACAGGCTGACTAGAAAGAGAGCTTTACTATCTTGCATCTTGCCTGAAGAGAAATTTTTAACAAGGTTTTGCCACAGTGTACATCTGTTTCTTGAAGGGCAGAAACAGATGTACCCATAAAAATACCCATGAAGTGAAGTCGCTCAGTCGTGTCCGACTCTTTGCGACCCCATAGACTGCAGCCTGCCAGGCTCCTCTGTCCATGGGATTTTCCAGGCAATAGTACTGGAGTGGATTGCCATTTCTTTCTCCAAGGGATCTTCCCAACCCTGGGCTCAAACCTGGATCTCCCGCATTGTAGACAGAGGCTTTACCATCTGAGCCACCAGGGAAGTCCAAAAATACCCATAAAAGACCTCTACTTAGTCTTTTAGTGCATGCATGCATGCTAAGTTGCTTCAGTCATATCCGACTCTTTGCAACCCTATGGACTGTAGCCCTCCGGTCTCCTCTGTCCATGGGATTCTCAATGCAAGAAGACTGGAGTGAGTTGCCATGCCCTCCTCCAGAAGATCTCCCCGACTCAGGGGTCAAACCCACATTTCTTAGGTCTCCTGCATTGGCAGGCAGGTTGTTTACCACTAGTGCCGCCTGGGAAGCCCAGGGTTTTAGTAAATCATGGTTATTTACCTATTCCTGACTACACAAGATAGGAGTTTCAGCTAGAGAAACAAGAACGTGTGGACAAAGAATGTCACCTCTCATTTCAGTAAACAAAGGATGTAAAACCCTCAGCCACTGCCTCCTGCCTGAAGGTCAGGACAGTGGCTCCTGAGGGGAGGTAAACAGGCTGCCGCTGCAGTGACTGTCGCCCCGAGGGGACTCAGGGTGCAGAAAAATGGGCTAGTGGCCCTATCAAAGAAAGCATTTCGATAATCCCAGGGTCTTGCATCTTCCCCTGTGTGGACAGCACAAAATTCACTAGCTTCAGATGTCTGGTTTCTTTTGATTAGCAGGAATCTTTTGATCTTCGATTTCCTGGGTTTGGGGGTTTTGTTTTGCAAAAACACTTGTATATCCTAACTCCTTTTTTACCTCTTCCGGAAAAGTTTTTCAGAGTTATCTGAAAGATGGTATCCTGGGCTTAACACCAAAGAAAACATAATTCTCACCTTTTAGATTATGTAGGTTTTTTTTTCAGTTGACAAACATTAAAAAAAAAAATCCTTGTCAAATAAACCAATGAAGAAATACCAAACAATATCTAGTCCTAAGTTTTATTTTAAAAAGTATCTCCTTTTTCTCAGCTTAGTTCTCAGATAGATTTTTCTTTTCCTTCATTTTTCATGGTTGTATATCATAACTACTAAGGTGAGTCTAGGTAGATTGAACATGGTCTTTGTGTTAGAGCTAGGAATCCTAAAAGAGGGTAAGGAAATACAAGAGAGTGTGAACAGGGTGTGCTGGGGCCACATAATGAGACCACACTGACACCGACGGATTAAACCCAGTTTAAATGAGCTTGGAAGTTGCCACTCTATCCTAACAAAAATCTGAACAAAGTGAAAACTCAAAATGCTCTTCTTAGATCCTCCAAACAAGTGAGATGACAGGATAAAAAGCTGTCCTCAAAATTGGAGAGGACGTCCTTGATGGTTCAGTGGTAAGGAATTCGCCTGCAGTGCAGGAAACAAGTTCAATCCCTGGGTCAGGAAGATCTCTTGCAGGAAGAAATGGAAGTCCACTCCAGTATTCTTTTCTGGGAAACCCCATGGACAGAGGAGCCTCAAGGGCTACAGTCCATGAGGTTGCAAAAGCATCCACACGACTTAGCAACTAAACAGCAACAGCAACAAAATTGGAGAGATTGGCCATACAGAGAAGCACAATTTACCAGAATAGAAACCTACAGGCAAACACCTCCTTGAAATAGTGCCTATGTAGGGAAACCCAAAATGGATTGTGCTTAGTCGCTCATTGTGTCTGACTTTGTGACCCCGTGGACTGTAAACTGCTAGGTTCCTCTGTCCATGGGGATTCTCCATGGGGAGAACAATACTGGACTGGGTTGCCATGCCCTTCTCCAGGGGATTGTCCCAACCCAGGGATCAAACCTAGGTCTCCAACATTGCAGGCAGATTCTTCACCGTCTGAGCCACCAGGGAAACCTCAAGAGTAAAGCCCACACACGTATCTTGGTATCTTGAATAAATCTTAAGGGTTAAAAATTCCGGGGACAGGGGACGGGGGTGTCTATTTACTTTCCTGAGTTTTACTTCCTGGAACTCTGCCAAGTTCCCACAGTGATTATCAGGAAAAGAAAAAAAAAAAATCCCCTTGGAGGACTGGCAGGGAAGCAGGGAAAAGTAACCATTTTGAAATATGCCAGAGCCTTGTTCTTTTAAATTAGGCTCAAAAGAAATTTTATTCCCCGAGCCTAAACTCTGGGAATTTTATCAGAGCCTAAATGACCTGGGGAAAGGATGTACTCAAACTAGCACCCTCTAGCCGTGTCCCACTTAATCTGTGGCAGTGGGGAGTGGAGGAACACTTGTGACTCTCACAGCTCAGAGGCATAGGCTGAGCAAAACACCCAGACCTGATCATAGAACTCTAGAAGACTCCCCCACCCCACCCCTCCCACCACATGGCTAAAGCTCTATTTATCAGAGTTCTTTTCACCCAGTACACCTTGCCAGCTTTCAAAAAAAACCCGAAAAGTCACGATGAGAGACAAAAAACAGTTGGAACAGGCAGAGCGAACATTGAAACCAGACTCAGAGATATAGCACAGATGGTGGAAATACAAGATCATGAGTGCTGATGGAATAGTGGTTAATGTGCAAGAACAGATGGGTGATATAAGCAGAGAGACGGAAATTCTAAGAAAAAATTAAAAAAATAATTCTAGAGGTCAGTAACATTGTAATAGGAATGAAGAATGACTTTGGTGAACTTCTTAGTAGGCTGGACACGTCTGAGGAAAGAATCTCTGAGCTTGAGGGTATGGAAGCAGAACTTCCAAAATTGAAAAAGAAAAATATGAAAAGAGAAAAAAATGGAGTTAAAAAAAACAAAGAATAGCCAAGAATTGTTGGAGAATTGCAAAGGGTGTCAAATAGATGTAATGGGAATAGAGTAGGAAAAGTAGGAGAGAAAGGAATAGAAGAAATATTTGAGGCAATATTAACTGAGAAATTCCCTAAATTAATCACAGATCCAGGAAGCTCAGAGAACATCAGGTAAGGATGTGCCAGTGCAGCCATACCTGGGTGTATTATATTAGAACTGCAGAAAAGAAAATATAAAGGAAAAAATCTCAAAAGAACTAGAGGGAAAAAAAAACCCTTACTGTGTATACAGAACAAGGATAAGAATTATATCCTATTTCCCCTCAGAAGCCATACAAGCAGGAAGAAAATGAAATAGAATGTTGAAAAAACAGCAACAACAAAAATCACTGACATCGCATTCTGTATACTGGGAAACTAACCCTCAAAAGCGAAGAAACAAATTTTCTCAGACAAAATTTGAGGGAATTTGTGGCCAGTAGATCTGCCTTACACAAGAAGTTCTTCAGAGAGAAGGAAAATGATGAAAGTTAGAATCTCAGATCTACAGAAAAAGAGCATTAGTGAAGACTAAGTAAGGGTAAAATTAAACCTCAGTTTTCTTATTTTTAATTGATCTAATAAGTAGCAGTTTATTCAACATAATAATGGTAAAAGTGTATTTAAGGATTATAGCTTATGTATAGAAGGTAAATTACAGCTTATATATAAGAGGTAAATTACACCAAAGGAAGAGGGAGGAATTAGGAATATTTTGTTATGAAGCATGAAGTGGTATAGTGTTATTTGAAAATGGAGTTGGTTTAATTGCAACTGCATATGATGACCACTATGATATTTTTAAGCATAATTGATATGTTAAAAAGGAAGAGAAAATAGTCATATAAAATCCCCAATTAAAAGTACAATTATCAGAAAGAAAAAGAATGGAAGACAAAAATAGGAACGGAATACAAGGAAAACAAGTAGAAAAAAGTTAATATGGTAGATATTAATCCAGCTCTATCAGTAATCACTTTAAGCAACAATGGTACAAATATATCAACTAAAAAAAAAAGATTATCAGAACAAACCAAAGAAGACCACCTATATGGTTTCTACAAGAAACTGCTTTAAATATAAAGACAAATATAGAATAAAGTAAAGGATGGAGAAAGATATTCCATACTGCTGCTGCTGCTGCTGTTGCTAAGTTGCTTCAGTCGTGTCCGACCCTGTGCAATCCCATAGACGGCAGCCCATTGGGCTCCCCCGTCCCTGGGATTCTCCAGGCAAGAACACTGGAGTGGGTTGCCATTTCCTTCTCCAATGCATGAAAGTGAAAAGGGAAAGTGAAGTCGCTCAGTCGTATCCGACTCTTCGCGACCCCATGGACTGCAGCCCATCAGGCTCCTCCATCCATGGGATTTTCCAGGCAAGAGTACTGGAGTAGGGTGCCATTGCCCTCTCCAGATACAATGCTAACTCCAGTTAAAAGAAAGCAATAGTAGCTATATGAATTTCAGACAGAACAGGCTTCAGAGCAAGGAAACTTATCATGGACAAATATGTATATATAAAGTCGCTCAGTCGTTGTCCAGCTCTTTGCAGCCCTGTGGACTGTGGCCTGCCAGGCTCCCCCATCCATGGGATTTTCCAGGCAAGAATACTGGAGTGGGTTGCCATTTTCTTCTCCAGGGGATCTTTCTGACCCAGGGATCTAACTCAGGTCTCCTGCATTGTGGGCTGACTCTTTACCCTGTGAGCCACACCGTGGACAAAGAGGTACATTAAATAATACAAAGGGGTCAATTCTCCAAGAGGACACAGCAGTCTTTAAAGTGTATGGTCTAACAATACAACCTCAAAATATATGAAGCAAAAACTGGTAGAAATAGAACTGCAAGGAGAAATAGATGAAGTCACTCTAATTTCTCTATCAAAAACAGATCCAGCAGGCATAAAATCAAAGAACATAGTTGAATTCAATAGTACCATCAGTCAACTGGATATAACTGACATCTGTAGACTATTTTACTCAAAAACACCTGAATATAGGTTCTTCTCAAGGTCACACAGAAAATACAGAAAAATAAACCACATTCTGGGCCATAAAAAAAAAATCTTAACAAACTGAGAATGACAAAAATCATACAACGTATAACACCACAGTGGAATTAAACTAAGAATCAATAACCAGAAAGATAACCAGAAAATTCCCAAATATTTGGAGATTACCAAATACACTTCTAAATAACACATGGGTCAAATTAGAAATAACAAGAGACATTTAAAATTTTTAGTTCAGTTCAGTTGCTCAGTCATGTCTGACTCTGAGACCCCAAGGATCACAGCAGGCCAGGCTTCCCTGTCCATCAGCAACTCCCGAAGATTATTCAAACTCATGTCCGTTGAGTCGGTGATGCCATCCAACCATCTCATCCTCTGTCGTCCCCTTCTCCTGCCTTCAGTCTTTCCCAGCATCAGGGTCTTTTCCAGTGAGTCAGTTCTTTGCATTAAGTGACCAAAGTATTAAAGTTTCAGTTTCAGCATCAGTCCTTCCAATGAGTGTTCAGGACTGATTTCCTTTAGGATAGACTGGTTGGATCTCCTTGCAGTCCAAGAGACTCTCAAGAGTCTTCTCCAACACAACAGTTCAAAAGCATCAATTCTTCTGTGCTCACCTTTCTTTACAGTCCAACTCTCACATCTAAACATGACTATCGGAAAAACCATAGCTTTGACTAGACGGATTTTTGTTGGTGAAGCAAAGTCTCTGCTTTTAGTATGCTGTCTAGGTTGGTCATAGGTTTTCTTCCAAGGAGCAAGTGTCATTTTTGGAGCCCAAGAAAATCAAGTCTGTCACTGCTTCCATTGTTTCCCCATTTATTTGCCATGAAGTGATGGGACCATATGCCATGATCTTTGTTTTCTGAATGTTGAGTTTTAAGCCAGCTTCTTCACTCTTCTCTTTCATTTCATCAAGAGGCCCTTTAGTTCTTCTTTGCTTTCTGCCATAAAGGTGGTGTCATCTGCGTATCAGAGGTTACTGATATTTCTCCCGGCAATCTTGATTCCAGCTTGTGCTTCATCCAGCCTGGCATTTTGCATGATGTACACTGCGTATAAGTTAAATAAACAGGGTGACAATATACAGCGTTGATGTACTCTTTTCCTGATTTGGAGCCAGTCTATTGTTCCATGTCCAGGTTTGATTGTTGCGTTTTGATCTGCATACAGATTTCCCAAGAGGCAGGTCAGGTGGTCTGGTATTCCCATCCCTTTAAGAATTTTCCACAGTTTGTTGTGATACAAATAGTCAAAGGCTTAAAAATTTCAAACTAAGTTTAATTTTTAAATTTAATTAAAAATTTTTGAACTAAGTGAAAATAAAAATACATTTTAAAATTCATGGGATTCAGCCAAAGCACTGCTTGAAGGGAAGTTGGTAGTATTAAATGCATATATATTTGAAAAGAGAAGGATATAAAATCAGTAATCTTAGTTTTCACCTGAGGAAATAAAACCAAAAAATGGCAGGGGATGGGGACGTGAGGGTAAAATGGAACAAATTACTAATATCAGAAATGAGAGTGGGCATATTATTATAACGGAAATAAAAAGGCTAATTATAAGCTAAATAACAACTCTGCGACCACAAATTTGACAACCTAGATGAAATGGACCAATTTTTGAAAGACACTTTGACTAAAATTCAAGCGAGTAGAATTAGGCAATATGAATTCTTCTAAAGAGGTTGAACTAATAATTAATAACCTGCTAAAATAGAAAGCACCAGGCCCAGATGGATTCATTACTAATTTCAACTAAACATTTAAAGAAGAAATTATTCTAAACCTCTATAGTCTCTTCCACAAAACAGAAGATGAGAGCATAATTCGTAACTTAACCATAAAGTTAAGATTACCCTATTACCAAAACCACACAAAGACATTTCAAAAAAAGGTAACTACAAACTAATATCTCTCATAAGTATCAGTGCAAAATTTTGCAACAAATTATTAGCAAACAAAGTCCAGCAACCTTCAAGCTAGACTTCAGCAGTACTTAAACTGAGAACTTCCAGATGTACAAACTGAGTTTAGAAAAGGCCGAGAAACCAGAGACCAAATGCCAACATTCATTCAGTCATAGAGAAATCAAGGGAATTCCAGGAAAACATTTACCTCTGGTTCATTGACTATGTGAAAGCCTTTGATTGTGTGTGTCAAAATAAACTGTGGAAAACCCTTTAAGAGATGAGAATACCAGACCACCTGTTCTGGTTATCAGTCTCCTAAGAAATCTATATGCAGGTCAAGAAACAATAGTTATAACCTTACAGGGAATGACTGTTTCAAAATTGGGAAAGGAGTAAGACAAGGCTGTATATTGTCACCTTGTTTAACTTATATGCAGAGTATATCATGGGAAATGCCAAACTGGATGAATCACAGGCTGGAATCAAGATTGCCAGGAGAAATATCAACAATCTCAGATATGCAGATGACATCACTTTAATGGAAAAAAGTAAAGAGAAACTAAAGAGCCTCTTGATGAGAATAAAAAAGGAGAGTGAAAAAGCTGGTTTAAAATTCAGCATTCAAAAAATGAAGATCATGGCATCCAGTCCCATCATTTCATGGCAAATAGATGGGGAAAAAGTGGAAGCAATGGCAGATTTTATTTTCTTGGTGTCCAAAATCACTGTGGACAGTGACTACAGCCATGAAATTAAAAGATGCTTGTTCCTTGGAAGGAAAGCTATGACAAACTTTGACAGCATATTAAAAAGCAGAGACATTACTTTGCTGACAAAGGTCCAAATAGTCAAAGCTATGATTTTCCATTAGTCATACATGAACGTGAGAGTTGGACCGTAAAGAAGGCTGAGTGCTGAAGAATGGATGCTTTTGAACTGTGGTATTCAAGAAGACTCTTGCAAGGAGATGAAACCATTCAGTCCTAAAGGAAATCAGTCCTGATAGTCATTGGAAGGATTTATGCTGAAACTGAAGCTCCAATATTTTGGCCACCTGATGTGAAGAGCCAGATCATTTGAAAAGACCCCGATGCTGGGAAAGATTGAAGGCAGGAGGAGAAGTGGGTGACAGAGGATGAGATGATTGGATGGCATAATCAACTCAATGGATGTGAGTTTGAGCAAACTCTGAGGCACAGTGAAGGACAGGGAGACCCTGTGTGCTGCAATCTATGGGATTGCAAGGAGTCAGTCATGACTTAGTGACTAAACAACAGCAACAACAATAAACCCAACAATGTATAAAAAAGTATACACCATAATGAAGTGGAATTTATTCCAAGTATGCAAAGTAACAAGATATGTACAAAATCTATATAGAGAAAATTACAAAACTCTGATGACAAAAAAAAAAACTAAATAATTAGAGAAATTCCATGTTCATAGATAGAAAGACTTTGTCAAGCTGTCATTTCTTCTCAACTTGATAGATTCAATGCACTTTCAATCAAAATCTCAGAAATTTATCTTGTGGATATAGGAAAACTGATTCTAAAGATTTGAAATGGAAAAGACCCAGGCTATTTAGTTAAATATTGAAGGAGAAGAACAAGATTGTAAGACTGATACTAATGACCTCAAGACTTAGCATGTAGCTATAGTCACTAAGACAGTGCAATATGGCAAAAGAACAAATAGATCAATAGAACAGAGAGCCCAGAATAGACCCCACAAATAGAATCAATTGATCTTTGGCAAAAGCGATATAATAGAGAAATATAGTCTTTTCGACAAAAGCTACTGAGGCAAGTGAACATCCATATGCAAGAGAAAAAAAAAAATCTAGATACAGTTTTCTTCACAAAAATTGACTCAAAATAGAGTTAAATGTGAAATGCAAAACTAAAAAAATATAAAAGATGATGTAGGAGAAAATCTATGTGGCCTATGTTATCGCAATGACTTTTTAGATACAGCAGGCTTTCATGATCCATGAAATCAGAAATGATTGATGACATAGATGTCCCTAAAATTAAAAACTTATGCTTTCTGAAATACCCTGTAAAGAGGATGAGAAGAAAAGCCACTTTGGGTGATGATAGTGTTTCCGTTTAAGTTCATCATCTGCAACAAACAGGCCACTCTGGTGGGGGACGCTGACAATGGGGCAGATTGTCCGTGTGAGGGGACATGGGTATATAAAGACTCTGTACTTGCTGCTTAATTTTGCCATAACCTTAAACTGCTCTAAAAAATAAAGTTCATTTTTTAAAAATTTCTAATTGAAGGATAATTGTTTTACAGAATTTTGTGGGTTTCTGTCACACATCAACAAGAATCAGCCATGGGTACACCCGTGTCCCCTCCCTCCCAGATATCCCTCCCATCTCCCTCCCCAGCCCACCCTTCAACCCACCACAGAGCCCCTGTTTGAGTTCCCTGATTCATACAGCAAATTGCCATTGGCTATCTATTTTACATATGGTATGGTAAAGTTCTATGTTGGAGAAGGAAATGGCAACCCACTCCATTATTCTGGCTTAGAGAATTCCATGGACAGAAGAGCCTGGCGTGCTACAGTCCATGGGGTCGCAAAGAGTCGGGCACAGCTGGACGACTAACACACACACACACACACACACACACACACACAC
>SJYC01005809.1:0-19588 GCA_006408675.1 Madoqua kirkii
TATTGCTGAAGCCTGGCTTGGAGAATTTTGAGCATTACTTTACTAGTGTGTGAAATGAGTGTAATTTTGGCTTTTGGCTTTAGTTCCTCATTACTTCTTTCCCTCTGACTCTACAAAAGAGTAGAGCCACAGGAGTGGAAAAGATGAGTTTTCATTTCAATCCCAAAGAAAGGCAATGCCAAAGAATGCTCAAACTACCGCACAATTGCACTCATCTCACACACTAGTAAAGTAATGCTCAGAAGTCTCCAAGCCAAGTTTCAACAATCTGTGAACCCTGGCTTGGAGAATTTTGAGCATTACTTCTCTAGCGTGTGAGATGAGTGCAGTTGTGCAGTAGTTTGAGCATCCTTTGGCACTGGTTTTAGAAAAGGCACAGAGGAACCTGAGAATCAAATTGCCAACATCTGCTGGATCATATAAAGCAAGAGAACTCCATAAAGACATCTATTTCTGCTTTATTGACTATGCCAAAGCCTTTGACTGTGTGGATCACAATAAACTGTGGACAATTTTGAAAGAAATAGGAATACTAGACCACCTGACCGGCTTCTGGAGAAACCTGTATGCAGGTCAGGATGCAACAGTTAGAACTGGACATGGCACAACAGACTGGTTCCAAATAGGAAAAGGAGTACATCAAGGCTGTATACTGTCAACCTACTTGTTTAACTTCTACGCAGAGTACATCATAGAAATGATGGGCTGGAAGAAGCACAAGCTGGAATCAAGATTGCTGGGAGAAATATCAATAAGCTCAGATATGCAGATGACACCACCCTTATGGCAGAAGGTGAAGAACTAAAGAGCCTCTTGATGAAAGTGAAAGAGGAAAGTGAAAAAGTTGGCTTAAAGCCTAACATTCAGAAAACAAAAATCATAGCATCCGGTCCCATCACTTCATGGCAAATAGATGGAGAAACAGTAGAAATAGTGGCAGACTTTATATTTCTGGGTTCCCAAATCACTGCAGATGGTGACTGAAGCCATGCAATTAAAAGACACTTACTTCTTGGGAGCAAAGCTATGACCAACCCAGACAGCATATTAGGAAGCAGAGACATTACTTTGCCAATAAAGGTCTGTCTAGCCAACACTCTGATTTGTCCAGTAGTCATGTATGGATGTGAGAGTTGGACTATAAAGAAAGCCGAGTGCAGAAAAATTGATGATTTTGAATGTTGGTGTTGGAGAAGACTCTTGAGAGTCCCTTGGACTGCAAGGAGATCTAACTGGTCCATCCTAAAGGAAATAAATCCTGAATGTTCATTGGAAGGACTGATGTTGAAGCTGAAACTCCAGTACTTTGGCCACCTGATGTGAAGAGCTGACTCATTTGAAAAGACCTTGATGCTGGAAAGATTGAGAGCAGGAGGAGAAGAGGACAACAGAGGATGAGATTGTTGCATGGCATCACTGACTCAACAGATATGAGTTTGAGTAAACTGCAGGAGTTGGTGATGCACAGGGAAGCCTAGCGTGCTGTAGTCCATGGGGTCACAGTCAGACACGACTGAGGGACTTACTCAACTGAAAGTAATTAGAAGCTGGCACGTCCTATGTAATTAGAAATAGATTTTTCTGCAAATATTAATATTTTGCCATCTAGCCAAGTGAACCTGACTTGTTTCATCTGTGAGAGCCTCACTTTTAATCCACCTCTTTTATAAGCTGATGGGTTTTACATTGCTGTACTTGACTCAGAACTGAAGTCTCGAAGTAAAAACTGGGGCCTTGCTGCTGTGTGTTTTGTATATCTCTTTTTTGGAAAATATTGCCCTTGTTGACTAAAAATAGCTCTATTTAATTGGCCTAAATAATAGTAATAAGCACTTTTAAACCAAAAACATTCTAAATACAAGAGAAATCAAGTTAAATGAGTTTCCATTTCACATGAACTGGAAAACATGTAATATTACATTAGTACCTGATATTAATGATTGATTGTTGATCTAATAATAATATAGACATGTCTTGAATCATCAACATATTAAATATAATATTAAGTATAAAACTTTCATTGTGCCTAGGTTTAACATAAATAAGCTATTACATCCGTTACAAATGTCAGCAAGTACCTCAATGTGGAAAAACCTTTAAGGTAACCAAGATGTATTTTCAATAGATGGTGTGAGGAATAAAAAAAAGATAATACAGAAAAGACTTATGCATGATGTAGGAAAGATATGGTCTTTTCTATCAAAAGAGAAGTTGTAAGAAATAAAGAAGAAATTTATTTTCACAACAGTTGAACAGAAAGATATATAGCCGGCTTGTGAATAAGGTTCCTGCTGTGGTGGCTTCCCCAATAGCTCAGTTGGTAAAGAATCTGCAATCCAGGAGACCCCAATTCGATTCCTGGGTCAGGAAGATCCCCTGGAGAAAGGATAGGCTACCTATTCCAATATTCTTGGGCTTCCCTTGTGGCTCAGCTGGTAAAGAATCTGCCTGCAATGTGGGAGACCTGGGTTCAATCCCTGGGTTGTGAAGATCCCATGGAGAAGGGAAAGGCTACCCACTCCAGTATTCTGGCCTGGAGAATTCCATGGAATCCATGGGGTTGCAAAGAGTCGGACATGACTGAGCCAGTGCCAATCCTTCGTTCTTTTCACTTCTGATTCTCTTTCCTCATAAGAACAGTTTGGCAGGCTACGTTTGCAGGTTTTATCCTGGACATGTGCAAAGAACTAAGTGAAAGTTGTTCAGTTATGTCCAACTCTTTGAGACCCCCTTGGAATTCTCCAAGTCAGAATACTGGCATGGGTAGCCTTTCCTTTCTCCAGGGATCTTCCTAACCCAGGGATTGAACCCAGATCTCCCGCATTGCAGGCAGATTATTTACCAGCTGAACCACAAGGGAAGCTCAAAGAACTCAAAGGGTAGGGAAAATCGTTACCAATTGTCCAGTAAAAACAGGCGACATCTGGGAAAGATTCTAGCTCTGTGGTCCTTAACCTATGAATGGAGCCAAGGGAGGGAACGAATCTGAATCTTAAAGATAAAAACCAAGCGAATTTCCCACTGGATGTGCTTGTTCCACGACCTTTGTCTGTAGCAACCCCTTTGGCAGAAGTTAAGACCACCTTGACGAGCCATTTTTGACTGTTTTATTCCTGCCATGCTGTTCGAGAGCATTTCCAACAATCAGAATTTCCAAAGACTTGGATTTGGCTTTGTCTTTAAGTGACTTATATTTGCTTTTGAGATCTCTGTTTACTTTAAGGAATAAATATTGTCCAAGTGCCTTTATCAATTAATCAGATGTCTAACCATGATTTTTAAGTTGTTTGTCATTTATAGATACTTTTGTACTGTGATGCTGTTATAAAAAGGGCTTCACTATCAAGGAGGTTCACTGGAAGGTTATGGAAGCAGTTATAAAAATTTCACATCAGAATGATGCTATGTAGGCCAAGATGGTGGACTAATCAGCTGGCTTTCTGAATCAAGTTGTTTTCCTTGCCTCAACACCTAGTCTCTCAGGCTCACTGGCCTGTCCTGTGGTGAGCAGAGCAAGCCTGACTCAGTTAACAGTTCAACTCTTTGTGACCCCATGAACTGCTGCACAGCAATTTCCTCTGCCCTCCACTGTCTCCCAGAATTTGCTCAAATTCATGTCCATTGAGTTAGTGATGCTAACATCTCATCTTATGCCAACCCCTTCTCCTTTTGCCTTCAATCTTTCCCAGCATCAGGGTCTTTTCCAATGAGTTGGCTCTTTGCATCACGTGGCCAAAGTATTGGAACTTCAGCATCAGCATAAAGCTATTTTCCTTTAATATTCACCATAGGAGTTAACAGGCTCACAATCCAACCAGATTTATCATTTGTTAGCATTTGTCAGTATTTCAAATGCTACACATTTCAATAAGTATTTATTGAATAAATGAGTGGAATTGTCTTCTGTGGCTTGCATGGTGGCACAGTGGTAAAGAACATTCCTGCCAATACATGAGTTGAGGGTTCGATCCCTGGGTTGGGTAGATCCCCTGGAGAAGGAAATGGTAACCTACTCCAGTATTCCGGCCTGGAGAATTCCATGGACAGAAGAGGCTGGTGGGCTACAGTACGTGGGGTTGCAAAGAGTCAGACATGACTTAGTGACTAAACAACAATGACATCTTCTGTGAAGTTCATGCTGAAAACTCAGCCTCTATGCACTTGATACTGAATCAAATCTTAGAGACAGAAGTTGGGGTGAAGCAGAAAAGAAATAGCTTTATTTCTTTGCTTAAGAAGAGGGGACACAGCGGATTCCTGTGTCACAAAATTGTGTGTCCTAAGCCAGGGAGATTTGGTGAGAAGTTTTACAGCAAGAGTTCAAGGATGAGATTGCTGATAAGGATCAGGTATGTGTAACCTTTAACCTGGCCTCAAGTGATCTCCTGATGAGCTTCTCTAGTTCCTTTAAGCTGGCCTCTGGTGGTCTTCTCTGGAATGAAGAATGGCAACATCTTCCATTTGTTTTAGTTCTGTAAATAGCTCAAAGATATTGTCATGTGTATCCCACGAGGTGGACTCTGCCCCGAGGCTGCACTATTGCTTCTAGGCTGCTCTTCCCGTATCTGTGCATCCCCTCCCTTCCCTGACTGGCAACTGTTGGAACTCAGAGAATAAGGTCATGGAGGCTGGCGTCTACTTTGTGCAAAACATGGGGGACAGAGAAAGGCTTCTATGCCCAGGAGTCCCACAGGGTCTTGCTTGGTTTCAAAATCAGCTCTAATAATTAGATGATCTTCATTTCATCTTATAGTCCTTTCCTAAAGTTTGAATTTCCAAATCAATGATATCAACATTTTTAAAGCTTTTTTTTTTTTTTTTTTAATGCAATAGTTATGGCTGACACTGCTGGAGGCCTCTCCTTCCAGGAACTGCTCTCACCCTTTGTACAGATCTACAGATTAATGATGCAGGTTCAATCCCTGGATCAGGAAGATCCCCTGTGGGAGGACCTGGCAACTCCCTCCAGTATTCTTGCCTGGAGAATCCCCATGGACAGAGGAGCCCAGTGGGCTAAAGTCACATATCTTATAAACTGCAGGAATCCATAGGCAAACAATGGAAAGCAAGAACCTTCAAGCTGAAAGCACACATTTTAAGTGATAAGGGTTTGAGTATCAAAGAAAGATAGGGATAGGAGGGAATATCCTGCATCCAAATGTAACTTTTTTCTCATTGTGCTCTCATTATAAAAAGATTTTCCTTCATGTATGAATGAAGCTCTCCATCAGGCATGAATGCCATGATACTTCTGATCTAGGCTAAATGGGGACAGAAATTCCTTCTTCTCTTGGGAAAATGGAGCTGGGATGAAAATCGGGAAAGTCAACCCTCAAACTCCTCCTTTTCCATTGAATGTTCCATCCCTTCATTTGTACATCCCTTATAAGCAACTTGCACAGTCCACTCCAGTATTCTTGCCTGGAAAAGTCCATGGACAGAGGAGCCTGGTAGGCTACAGTCCATGGGGTCGCAAAGAGTCAGACACGACTGAGCAACATCACTTCACTTCACTTCACTTCACTTCACTTCAAATACTTCTGATCTAGGCTAAATGGGGACAGAAATTCCTTCTTCTCTTGGGAAAATGGAGCTGGGATGAAAATCGGGAAAGTCAACCCTCAAACTCCTCCTTTTCCATTGAATGTTCCATCCCTTCATTTGTACATCCCTTATAAGCAACTTGCACAGTCCACTCCAGTATTCTTGCCTGGAAAAGTCCATGGACAGAGGAGCCTGGTAGGCTACAGTCCATGGGGTCGCAAAGAGTCAGACACGACTGAGCAACATCACTTCACTTCACTTCACTTCACTTCACTTCAAAGAGGCCTAGGGATGCAGCTCTTCGCCTGTCTGCCCACTCTCCCTCAGAGAGTGGGTATCTTTGCTTAAATAAACTTTCACTGTACTCTCTTGGGCTCCCCTGGTGTCTCAGATGGTAAAAACTCTGCATGCCTATGCAGGAGACATGGATTCATCAGGGGTCAAGAAGAACCCCTGGAGAAGGAAATGGCAATCCACTTCAGTATTCTTATCTGGAGAATTCCATGGAAAAAGGAGCCTGGCTGGCTATAGTCCATGGTGTCTCAAAGACTCAGACATGACTGAATAACTAACATCTTTCACAGTTTAATTTCTTAAATCTCTCTGCTTCATCTCTGAATTCTTTCATGACAAAGAAAGAACCTCAAAATCACTGGCAACACTTGGACTCAACATATGTCCATTTTTATATTCTTATATTTTTTATGAACTTCAGTTCAGTTACTCAGTCATGTCTGACTTTGCGACCCCATAAACCGCAGCACGCCAGACCTCCCTGTCCATCACTAAATCCCAGAGTCCACCCAAACCCATGTCCATTGAGTTGATGATACCAACCAACCATTTCTTCCTGTGTCATTCCCTTCTCCTCCTGCCTTCAATCTTTCCCAGCATCAGGGTCTTTTCTTGAGTCAGCTCTTCGCATCAGATGGCCAAGTATTGGAGTTTCAGCTTCAACATCAGTCTTTCCAATGAACACCCAGGACTGATCTCCTTTAGGATGGACTGGTTGGATCTCCTTGCAGTCCAAGGGACTCTCAAGAGTCTTCTCCAACACCACAGTTCAAAAACATCAATTCTTTGGTGCTCACCTTTCTTTATAGTCCAACTCTCACATTCATACGTGACTACTGGAAAAACCATAGCCTGGACTAGATGGACTTTTGTTCACAAAGTAATCTCTCTACTTCCAAATATGCTGTCTAGGTTGGTCATAGATTTTCTTCCAAAGAGTAAGTGTCTTTGAACTTCATGGCTCCAGTCACCATCTGTAGTGATTTTGGAGCTCATCAAAATAAAATTTGTCACTGCTTCCACTGTTCCTCCATCTATTTCCCATGAAGTGCTGAGACCAGATGCCATGATTTTAGTTTTCTGAATGTTGAGCTTTAAGCCAACTTTTTCACTCTCCTCTTTCACGTTCATCAAGAGGCTTTTTAGTTCTCCTTCACTTTCTGCCATAAGGGTGGTGTCATCTGTATATCTGAGGTTATTGATATTTCTCTCCAGCAATCTTGATTCCAGCTTGTGCTTTTTCCAGTCCAGCGTTTCTCATGATGTACTCTGCATATAAGTTAAATAAGCAGGGTGACAATATATGCCTTGACATACTCCTTTTCCTATTTGGAACCAGTCTGTTGTTCCATGTCCAGTTTTAACTATTGCTTCCTGACCTGCATACAGGTTTCTCAAGAGGCAGGTCAGGTGGTCTGGTATTCCCATCTTTTTCAGAATTTTCCACAGTTTATTGTGATCCATAGACTTAAATACTCTTAAAAAGGACGTTAAACATCATGTTTCATCTGTCAAGTCTAACAGCTTCTTGTTGCTTTTGAAATAAAGTTTAAACTCTTTAAAATGGCCTGCAAGGCCCTACCCGCCTCTCCAACTTTCTCAGGCAACTCTTTCTTCCTCACTATTATCCAGTCACACAGGGTTATGTGTGTCATAATCACATCTAACTTTTCGCTGCCCAAAGGCCTTTGTGTTTGATGTTATCTTTACCCAGGGTTATGTATGGATGTGAGAACTGGACTGTGAAGAAGGCTGAGTGCTGAAGAACTGATGCTTTTGAACTGTGGTGTTGGAGAAGACTCTTGAGAGTCCCTTGGACTGCAAGGAGATCTAACCAGTCCATTCTGAAGGAGATCAACCCTGGGATTTCTTTGGAAGGAATGATGCTAAAGCTGAAACACCAGTACTTCGGCCACCTCATGAGAAGAGTTGACTCATTGGAAAAGACTCTGATGCTGGGAGGGGGCAGGAGGAGAAGGGAACAACAGAGGATGAGATGGCTGGATGGCATCACAGACTCGATGAACGTGAGTCTGAGTGAACTCTGGGAGATGGTGATGGACAGGGAGGCCTGGCGTGCTGCGATTCATGAGGTCACAGAGAGTCGGACATGACTGAGTGACTGAACTGAACTGGGACACTAAATAATATATATTTACAGTGACTATCTCTTAGCTATGGAACTAAAGGTAATCTTAATTTTCATCTGTTTGCTAGAAGTTTTAACAAATTAATTAATTAACTAGGCCATACCAGGTCTTGTTGTGGCACACAGGATCTTTAGTTACAACATCTGAACTCTAGTTGCCTTTGTGGAATATAGTTCTCTGACCTGGGATGGAACTTGAGCCCCTGTATTGGACACTCAGAATCTTAGCCGCTGGACCCCCAGGGAAGATGAAGAAAGTGTTAGTTGCTGCCATGTCCCACTCTTTGCTATCCCATGCTATAGCCTCCCAGGTTCCTCTGTCCATGGAATTCTCCAGGCAAGAATAATGGAGTGGGTAGCCATTCCCTTCTCAAGGGGATCTTCCTGACTCATGGGTGGAACCCAGGTCTACTGCATTATAGGCAGATTCTTGACCATCTGAGCCATCAGAGAAAGACCACAAAAGAAATGCCTTGCTAATCTTTATTTCTATATTTTCTAAACTATTTCTATATTTTCTAAACAAATGCTCATTATTTTTATAAGAGATATATATTTTAATAAAAATAAATATATTTTATTATGTATTTCTTAGCCTAATTACATAGCCTAATTTGATGTGATCTAAAATATTTAAAACTTCTTTATGTCAAATGCCATCATTATTTCCAATATAATGTAATGAAAGGAGCGTTTAATTTGAGAGATTGATCTTAAAACCATAGACAGGTCTTATCTTTGTCAGTTTCTTCATCTACTCGTAAGTTGGTAATGAGGATAAGTAAGATCTATAAACTCCTTTAAACTATGAAAAGATGTCTAAATCCAGGACATTTAGACTTCCTGAAATCCCTTTCTTCAAATGAAATCTGATCATTGCTCTGCTATGCCATTGAGATATTTCATGTCTTGCATTTTCATTTCATCTTTCTAATTTTATACTTTGAACTATTCTCAGATTGCTGGATGTTGTTAAGATGTTCATCTGCCACAAAGATGATCACGGTGCTGATATGACATTCAACTCCAAAACACATCTCCTTTTTGTGGTTTAAACTGATTCCATTTTGGTATTATTTGAACAGTTGCAAATACTGTTTTTAAATTTGCATTTTTCACTTGGCATTTAAGTAAAATCTTACTCACTTGGCATTTAAGTCAATTTTACTCACTTACTTAAACTTGGCGTTTAAGTAAATCAGCTGTTTTCACTTATCAGTGGTATGTGTAGTTTATTTTAGAAGCAAATGGAAAAAAAAATCTATTTAAAGAAGGTACCTGCTCCCAACTTCCTTACCAATTTTTTATTACAAAAGAAACTAGAAAAACAAAAGAAAAATTAGAAGTGATTTAATGGATGTGTTATTCACTAGGCTATTTGTTGTTTGTTTCCAAATGTTATCTTTGACCTGGAGGAGGGCATGGCAACCCACTCCTGTATTCTTGCTTGAGACTTCCATGGACAGGAGAGCTTGGCAGGCTACAGTCCATAGGGTCACAACAAGTCAGACAGGACTGAAGCAACTTAGCATGTAGCACGCGATCCTGAATATATTAAGATAAATCATCTATTTTACAGTCACTGAAGAAAATATTTGTTCTTTTTTTGTTGCTGAATGTATTTTCACAAAATACTAGGTGCCTTCTGTGGGTAGGAGATGCAAAGCATTATAATCAAACCAAATTCAGAGCTTGGTTTTGAAGCAAGCAGATCAATGGCCTGCTTTTATGAGTAAAGATGACAATGAGGGTAATTGTACATCTCTGGCTCAAGGTAATTATTCAATATGTATTTGGCAAATGACATACTGTGCATGACTTCCATTCTTCTGTTTCCTGGGAACAATGTCCACTCAGTCATCTATTGGCATTATAGGTATTAACAGTAATCACTGATTACCCAAAATAAGGCCATTGCTCATATTATTGGAGAAGGCAGAAGATAAACTAGTAAGGAAGAAATGAATGTATTTACAAATTGATTAAGTTATATGAAGGCATTAAATAGGTTCAGTGATTGAAAAGTATATGTTGGTCAAAGAGGGTCTGTTAATGCCGAACGTAATATACCTTTTTTCTTTGGTGAATTGTGTTATGAAAAGTGAACCACTGAAACACACCATATGTGGTGGTTTTAATACAATATTTTTGAGCTTTACAATAAGATATGTAGCAAGAAGATGAAAAAAGCTAAGATGGGCACTCATTCTTTAGTACTGTTTAATAGGAAAATATAATACTTTAAACATTGCTAGCATGGAGTCATCACTCTTCTCTAGGCCAGTGATTTTGTTTGTTTGTTTTCTGGCTGTGCTGCCTGACGTGGGATCCTAATTCCCCAACCAGGGATTGAACCCGTGCCCCTTGCAGTGGAAACACAGTCTTAAACCACTGTACCACCAGGGAATTCCTGAAAATATTCGGTATCAAATGTTTGTGTTCCAACAATTTAAAACAAGTTGAAAAAAAAAAAAAGTCAAGATTTCAGTGCTTTCACAAGCACTGAAGTGGTTATTTATTCTTTCCATTGTAGCATCTATTGAATATTTGAGGTGAGGCATAATATAGAGTGTAATTTAATCTTCACCAACAGTTGTTACATATATATATATATAATATTTATTTAGCTGCATGGGGTCTTAGTTGTAATGCATGGGCTTTTCTCATGGCATGTGGGATCTTAATTCCCAGACCTGGGATCAAACCTGCATCACCTGCATTGGAAGAAGGATTTTTAACCACCAGACCGCCACGAAAATCCCCCAATGTATATTTTGAAGTCTGTTCTATGCATGATAACACTGGGGCTCAGAGAGGACCAAGGTAACACACCATGTGAATTACTAATCTGAGATTTAATTATTTACATATCTGTTTTTCCAACTATACAAAATAAGCTACATGGCAGTAGGACCCTATATGTTTAAGAGTATGGATTCTGGATTTAGGTTCCTGATAATTTCTTGCTTTTCAATCTCTGAAAAAGCACTTAAGTTTTCTCTTGGTTTTCTTATCTGTAAGTAGGGATAAAATATGATAATGCACATGAGACAGCAAGCATAGTGCCCAGCAATGCGACAGGTGGAACCTGCTTGTCTGACCTCTTATCAACCTCTATTAATTAAGGAGGCCAAGAACCCTGGTCAGTAATAGCAACAAAGTCAACACTGTAAATCTTAGATATTTTCATATATATGTGTATTTTAATGTTATTAATACTTATTATAGACAAAACCTATTAGTTCTTCTGTATACAAGTTCTGAGTGAGGCACTCTACACATGTGTTCTAACATTCTTAAATGTTCAGTGTCTGCCTTCATGGGACTGTGTGGTGGGTTCAACTGCTCTAAAAAATGGCTTCTTTACTTTGATTTATGGTCTCCCAGGGCTTTGAGAAAATTCATATCATATTGATTTGAAGATCACATCAAGCTTCCCAAAGGAAATCTCTCTCTGTATTAAACACCCAAATGTGTATAACACTCACTATTGGTAATATAAAATATGGGTAAACATCAAGTTTCTTTTCTTAATTAAGTGGTAAGAATGTCGTTTTCTCATGCAGACACTAATCTTAATTGATTTTTGAGTACACAACAACCAAGTTCTACAAGACTAGGGCATCTAAGACCTCAGAAGAAGTTGGTACCAAGAGCTTAAAAATGTTATCTTCACAGTAAATCAACTTTGGGGTAAGACCACGTGAAAAATAAGCAAAACAATGCACAATACATATGAATTTTTTCTGATTTCTTTAACAATATTAATATTTTAATTTCTATGCTTTAGAAATTAGGTTGAGTAATAAGTTCAAAAGTGATTTAAGATTGAGGCGTGAGAAATGTAGTAGCCACTTTGTTGTTGTTTTTATTCCTTATTCAGGAACTAAGCATCCAATCCAAGCATGCCATTTCATAAAGTTACAAAAGTGGGTGAGAAAAGAAATCAAGATGGTGCTGGGCAATTTTATCATGGGTGCTAAAAAAATTAATTCAGTCCATGACCTACTAAGGGCATTCAGTAGAAGTAAAGAATACACATATGTTGGAAAACCGAGAGAGTAGCATTGACATATATAAGTGTGTGTGTGTGTGTGTGTGTGTTAGTAGCTCTATGTGTAAAGTAGATAGCTAGTGGTATAACACAGGGAGCTCAGCCCGGTGCTCTGTGATGACCCAGAGGGATGGGATGGGGCAGCGATGGGAGAGAGGTCCAGGAGGGAGGAGATATGTGTATACATATAGCTGATTCACATTTACAACAGAAACTAACTCAACATTGTAAAGCAATTATCTTCCAATTTAAAAAAATATATGTTGAGATGAGGAAGACTACAAAATTTAGTTATCCTCACACAGAGACACATTTGTTCCAAGTGTGGTAAGTTTATTGAACAAGTAGGTGCTCAGTACATCCTTAGTTAAGAAAGAAGGAAGACGGAAGGGGGAAAGATATCGACCACTAGAGATGTCTCCCATTACTGCAGAATTTCAAGAGCACGGCTACACCTCTGCATAACAACAGTTAACTTTTACGTAGGTTTTCAGTTTAATTTGTTGGGCTTCCCAGGTGGCTAAGTGGTAATCCACCTGCTGATACAGGAGACTCAGGAGACTCACTGGATTGGGAAGATCTCCTGAAGAAGGAAAGGGAAACCCACTCCAGCATTCTTGCCTGGGAATTCCCATGGACAGAGGAGCCTTGGAGTTGGAACCACTGAGAGACACATAATCTGATTCTATTATAAGCTTCTTTATGTTGCTGTTGTTTAGTCACTAAGTTGTGTCCAACTCTTCTTCAGCCCCATGAATTATAGCCCACCAGGCTCCTCTGTCTATGGGATTTTCCAGGCAAGAATATTGGAGTGGGTTGCCATTTCCTTCTCCAAGGAATTTTCCCAACCCAGGGATCAAACCCATGTCTCCTGCACTGGCAGGCAAATTCTCTACCACTTAGCCACCTGGGAAGCCCAAGCTTCTTTAGAGTAAAACTCATTTAACTTCCAAGATGCAAAACAATTCATAGAGATTCGTGTTGTTGTCATGCATCTTTTATAGTTGAGGGCCCTGCGGTGCAGAGACAGTACAAGGTCATGCATAATATTAAGAGGCAGAACTGGGATTTGAACCAGGGCGATCTGATGCCAGTGCGGGTGCTCTTCTCCAGTGTGATCAAATTGTGATTCTTGTTGTTGACTATAAAATAGACCTTGAGTCCTGGCAGGCTTTTTTAAAGAGAAGTCTTTAAAGATATATTTTTCAAACATTCTATTTAAACAGAAATATAAGTTCTTTAAAGAAAGGAAGGAAATTTAACTAAGGATTTATTTAATAAAGTCCTACTAGAAAAGTTTTCTTGGTTTCAGGAGGGTTATATTATGCAGATCCACACTGGAAAAATCACCCTAGTTAGCCTATGTATAAACAACATGATAAATGATTACTTTGGTTGTACTATCTTTGAAAATAAACTTAAACTAGATGGTTTATATTTGTCTTCTCACCAAGTCACAGTTTATTGTTAGCTGTCTCACATGATCTGAAAATCATGACAGACAAAATCTAGTAATAAAAGATTGTTTTTACTAAGAGAGAACACTTGGTCGCCATCAGATGTGTGGTATTCTGCAGTCTCTGCTGCTGAGTAGTGCTGAATCTTCCGTAATGCTCTTAATCTCCTTGGACCCAAGTTTCCTCATATCTAACATGCTTTCTAAAGTTTATTTCAGCTTTAAAATGCCTATGATGCTCTCTCTATAAAGTAAATAATCAAATTAAAAATAGTTTTTGAAATATTATTTGAAAATGTATGTAAACTAAGAAAAACCCTGAAGCTTATCTATAATGTGAAATACCGAGATGTCTATTTATTAATTAGTAAAGCTGAAATTGCATTTCACTGGTGGCTCAGTGGTAAAGAATCTGTCTGCCAAGCAGGAGACTCAGGTTCCATCCCTGGACTGGGAAAATTCCCTGGAGAAGGAAATGGCAGCCCACTCCAGTATTCTTGCCTGGGAAATCCCATGGACAGAAGGGCCTGGTAGGCTACAGTCCATGGGGTTCCAAAAGAGCCGAACACGACTTAGACCTCGACTGAGAAAGCTGAAATTTAGAAGAGAGCTGAATTTAAAGAATGCCTGAAACCAGTGATGATTATTACAAATGCAGACTTTAAGAAAGTCTGATAAAACTACTCTGATAGTAGGGAGGATCCAAGAAAGGGGGAAGTGAAACCAAGTTGGGGCACAGAAGACTTTTTCCCCCTTATTTCTTGTAGACAAGTCTCAAGCCTCAGTGACCTTTCCAGAGTTCTTGAGGGCAGCTTTGAGCAATGGCTAATCAATGAAGGAGCAGTCGAGAATCCACCTGAGGCAAAATTAAAGAGATCAGAGAAAGTCATCAAGATTAGGAGATCTGACCACCTGACACCCTGCACACACTCTCTTCTTGTCAGCCACCCCACCCTTGGGAAATATTGTTATAAAATTCCTCATCAAATTCTACTGGCAAAGGAATAAAGCTACTCCTTTTTACGCCTCCAAAAAGAAAAGAAAAAGAAAAAAGGAAAAGGGGCTTCCTTGGTGGGCTGGTGGTTAAGATTTCGTCTTCCTGTATATGGGGTGTGGCTTGGATCCTTGGTTGAGGAACTAAGATCCCACATGCCACTGGGCATGGCCAAAATTTTTTTAAAAAGAATGGTCCACATTAAAAAAAAAAATCTTTAAAAAGCAGATAGGATTTGGAAGGAGGCACGTCAGAAACCCTTTTAATCAGTTCATTTCTGTTCAGTGCTCAGTTGTGTCCGACTCTTTGCAACCCATGGTCTGCAGTACAACTGGCTTCCCTGTCCATCACCAACTCCCAGAGTTTATTCAAACTCAAACCCTTTTAATAGATGATGTTAAAAACATGACAAATAGGGCTTCTCTGCTGGTCCAGTGGTTATGAATATGCCTTGCAATGCAGGGGATGCTGGTTTGACCCCTAGTCCAGGAGGATTCCATGAGCCACAACTCCTAAGCCCCCAGCTGCTACCACTGAAGCTGGCACGCCCTAGAGCCTGTACTCTGCAACAGGACAGGTCAGTGCAATGAGAAGCCTGCTCACGGCAATCGAGTAGTCCCTGCTTGCCGCAACTGGAGGAAGCCCAGGTGCAACAACAAAGACCCAGAACAGTCAAAATAAAGAAACAAATCTTTAAAAAAAAAAGGCATATATATATATATTTATATACTTAGCAGAGCCTTGACTTTTATTTCTATGTATGGATATTTTTCATTTTTATCAAACATAAGAACTTTATGCCCACGGTTTCCTATTTATTCTTTTGGCTTTGTCAGGCGTTGCAGGCAGACTGTCTAGTTGTAACGCTCGGGCTCTGGACTGTGGGCTCTGTAGCTGCAGAGCACAGACTTACCTGTCCCATGGGACAGGAGTCTTGGTTCCCTGACCTAAGGATCAAACCCGTACCCCTGGCATTGCAAAGTGGATTCTTCACCTCTGGCCCACAAGAAAGTTCCCCATACCCAGTTTAGCAGCACACTTTTCTCACTACTAACTATGCCTTGGAGGTAATTTCTTTTCAGTGCATTCTATCACCTCCTTTTAAACAACACGATGTTCACTTGTATATATCTGTCATTCCTTCTTAGTCTGTTCCATATTTATAGACTTTATATTGTTTGCAGTCTTTAAATGGGCTTCCCTGATGGCTCTGCAGGTAAAGAGTCTGCCTGCAATGCAGGAGATACAGGAGACGTGGGTTCAATTCCTAGGTCAGGAAGATCTCCTGAAGAAGGAAATGGCAACCTGCTCCAGTATTCTTGCCTGGAAAACGCCATGGACAGAGAAGCCTGGTGGGCTACAATCCAAAGGGCTGCAAACAGTTTGAAAAAAAATAAGCACACAGGCATGGCAGCCTTAATATTTTAACTAATGGTACAAGATACAATTTTCTATCACATACATTTTATTCATCTATGTGACTATAACTGCAGAAAAAATTCTAGATATGCAGTCATAAAGCCAAAGGATATATACATTAAAAATATTGAAAGATGTTAGCCAATTGGTTGGAAGAATTATTTATATTTTAAGGAAATTAAAATTGTATTGCCTTATTTATTCGTTCACTGATTCAATACTATTATCTGGCCATCTGTTGAATCTAAGGAATTGTTTTAGGTGTGTATCTAGGTATGTATGGGGATATAGCAGTGCATAAAATGCAAACTGAGACCATTCAAAAGACTGGAATAACAAAATTCACATATTTGGAAAATAACTTCAGCGTTTGTTCATCTCTGCCCTGAGCCAAGGCTGTTCGGAAACACTCCTGCTCTCCGTGGTGGATGACGTGGGCACTGCCTGGATCCCTCTACAGGGCTGAGGGACTCATTTCTTCAGCTTCTGGGAGGTGTGATGGTGAGCCACACTACTGAGATCCCTGAAGTTCAGTGACTCTCTTCTGCCCAATACTACTTCCTTGGAACCACTCTAAGGATGTTGTCCTTAGAGCATATTTTGGTAAGCTTCCTTTGAAAATCTCTCACTTAGAGGCAGTTTCTTGAGGATCCTGAGCTATGACTGTTCATTTGTACCCAGTATGGACCTAACAGAAGCAGAAGCTATTAAGAAGAAGTGGCAAGAATACACAATAGAACTCTATAAAAAAGATTTTCATGACTCAGATAACCACAGTGGTGTGATCACTCATCTAGAGGCAAACATCCTGGATTGTGAAGTCAAGCAGGCCTTAGGAAGCATCACTACAAACAAAGCTAGTGGAGGTGAGGGAATTCCAGTTGAGCTATTTCAAACAGTAAAAATTGACGCTGTGAAAGTGCTCCACTCAATATGCCATCAAAATTGGAAAACTCAACGGTGGCCACAGGACTGGAAAAGGTCAGTCTTCATTCCAATCCCAAAGAAAAGCAATGCCAAAGAATGTTCAAACCACCACACAATTGCACTCATCTCACAGGCTAGCAAAGTAATGCTCAAAATTCACCAAGCAAGGCCTCAACAGTACCTGAACCAAGAACTTCCAAATGTTCAAGCAGAATTTAGAAAAGGCAGAGGAACCAGAGATCAAATTGCCAATATATGTTTTATCATCAAAAAAGTAAGAGAGTTCTAGAAAAACATCTATTTCTGCTTCATTGATTACACCAAAGCCTTTGACTGTGTGGATCACAACAAACTACCACTCTACCTGCCTCTTGAGAAATCAGTATGCAAGTCAGGAACCAACAGTTAGAACCGGACACAAAACAATGGACTGGTTCCATTTAGAAAGGAGTTCATCAAGGCTATCTATTGTCACTCTGCTTATTTAACTTATGTGTAGAGTACCTCATGAGAAATGCTGGGCTAGATGAAGCACAAGCTGGAATCAAGATTACTGGAAGAAATATCAATAACCTCAGATATACAGATGACACGAACTAAAGAGTCTCTTGATGAAAGCCTAAGAGGAGAATAAAAAGCTGGCCTAAAGTTCAACATTCAGAAAACAAAGATCATGGCATCTGGTCCCGTCACTTCATGGCAAATAGATGGGGAAGCAATGGAAACAGTGACACACTTTATTTTTGGGGGTTCCAAAATCACTGCAGATGGTGATTGCAGCCATGAAATTAAAAGACGCTTGCTCCTTGAAAGAAAAGCTATGACCAACCTAGATAGCATATTAAAGAGCAAAGACATTATTTTGCCAACAAATGTCCATCTAGTCAAAGCTATGGTTTTTCCAGTAGTCATGTATGGGTGTGAGAGTTGGACTATAAAGAAAGCTAAGAGCCGATGAATTGATGATTTTGAACTGTGTTGTTGGAGAAGACACTTGAGAGACCCTTGGACTGTAAAGAGATAAAACCAGTCAATCCTAAAGGAAAACAATCCTAAAGGAAATCAGTCTTGAATATTCATTGGAAGGACTGATGCTGAAGCTGAAACTCCAATACTTTGGCCACCTAATGTGAAGAACTGAGTCATTGGAAAAGTCCCTGATGCTGGGAAAGATTGAAGACAGGAGGAGAAGGGGACAATAGAAGATGAGACGGTTGGATGGCATCACCAACTGGATGGACATTATTTTGAGCAAGCTCCAGGAGTTGTCAATGGACAGGGAAGCCTGGTGTGCTGCAGTCCATGGAGTTGCAAAGAGTCAGACAGGACTGAGCAACTGAATTGAGCTGGAGCGGGTCAGACAGTCGGGACTGGAGGTTGAGGTTTCTAAATGGGCCTCTGCTCTCTTTGTACTCTTACTAGTGAAACCAAGTGGGCCCTGAGGGGCTCCAAATCACAGAGGCCTTCTGTCCCCCATTTCTTGTAGGCAAGACTCTAGCATTATGACCTGCCCTGAGGTCCAAAGAGCAGTTGAACAGTTACTAATCAAGTGAGGAACAGCTGAGAAATGACCTCAAACAAGACTAAAGGAACCAGAGAAGCTCATCAAGATTAGGAGACACAAGAGAAGAACTTAAGAAAGGGCAAACACCCTAATCTTGTTAGAGACCCCACTTTGACCCACTGTTATAAAAACCTTCCTTGGGGTTTCTCGGTGGAGAAACACAAAGTTTTTTTGGAAAAAGCCTGGTGTGTCTCCCTTTGCCTGGCAAATCAATAAAGCTTTTCTACTTCACCCAAAACTGTCCCCAGGATTTGATTCAACACCCTGTGTACAGAAAGGCCAAGCTTTTGGTAATTTTCTTATGGGTAGTGTGATGGTTCTTGTTCCCCTGTGGGAGGATACTGGAGAGAGAATGATGAGAATGATTATTCCTTTCTGCCTTACCCAGTGGTTAACCACTTGAGTAGCTCAAGCTTTCACAGATCCTGCCAGACTCATTCTCAAACTATGTTTTACCCAAAACTGTCCCCAGGATTTGATTCAACACCCTGTGTACAGAAAGGCCAAGCTTTTGGTAATTTTCTTATGGGTAGTGTGATGGTTCTTGTTCCCCTGTGGGAGGATACTGGAGAGAGAATGATGAGAATGATTATTCCTTTCTGCCTTACCCAGTGGTTAACCACTTGAGTAGCTCAAGCTTTCACAGATCCTGCCAGACTCATTCTCAAACTATGTTTTTATCTGGCATAGTTACTGGCATTTACACGTACATACATGTACACACATATATAATACATATACACATATTTATAGTTGTGTATATATTGTTGTCATTGTTTAGAAATGTCTTACTTTAATGCATTCATATTTGTCAAACTCTTTTATGGCTTCTAAGGTTTGAATATGAAGAAAGACCTCCCCACTAAGATTCTCTCATGTTTTTGTATGAAATTTTTACTTTATTATAGTATTGACATCATATATTTGATATATTTGGAATTTATCATGATCTAAAGAACTAGGTAAGAATACTGTTTTGTTTTTTTGTTTTTGTTTTTCAAATAACTAAATATTTGCCAAAACAGCCAAATTGTCCATATGGTGAACAGCTTGCCCTTTTCCCCTATTGCAAAATGCTGTCCTATTATAGACAAATTATTCTATCTGTTTGGGTTTCTTTATAAATGCCTCTATTGTACTGAACTTTTTATTTGCTAATGTCATACTACTTTAACCACTGTAATTAC